>JAQZBX010102043.1:0-11199 GCA_029593785.1 Cabassous unicinctus
ATGAATGAAAACCAAGACACAATATACCATAACTTAGTATGCAGTATGGATGCTTACTCAGACGTACATTTACAGCCGTGAATGCTTCAAGTAAAAAGGAAGAAATATAGCAAATTAAGAACCTCGCTTGCCATGTTGAAATAGAAAAAGAAGAGCAAAATATACCCAAAGTCATCAGAAGGAAGGAAGATTAGAGAAGAGATAAATAAAATAGGGTAGAAAAACAATTGAGAATAAACAAAACCAAAAGTTGGTTATTTTTTAAAGCATCAATAAAATTAGCAAGACTATCTAGACTCAAAAAGGAAAAAAAAACACAACTAAGAAATGAAAATGTTGATGTCACTACTGATCTTACAGAAATAAAAAGGATTATAAGCAAATCTATGAATAATTGTACACAACAAATTAGGGAAGGGAAAGGGGTGGGTTCTGTCACCAGTGTTGACTAGGGATCTTCCAGGAACTCCACAGGAACCCAGGTCTAAAGACCCCTTCCCCACACAGGAGGAGCCTGGGAGCTCGGTGGGGTGTTCCTGTCTAGTCCATGCCTGGGGATGTCCTGGAGAAGTCGCATCTTCTGAGCCAGGCCTCACTGGTATCCGCCCCGATCCCCGCCCCCACCCTGGCGTGGGCGATCCCCTCATCAGCCTCCTGCTCCGCGGCTGCCAGACAAAGCCGCTGGCCACCCAGCCCCGGGCCAAGGAGAGTCGCTCGCTGCCCAAGGAGCCCGGCGGGGACCGGCGGCCGCAGGAAGACGGTGCCAGGGCGCTCCAATACCGGAAGGTCAAGGGACGAGCGCGGAGAGCATGATATCCCCCTGCCCGCGGGTGGCGAGACCCCGGGGGAGGGGGGGAGGGGGCGGTTCAGGAGCGGCCCCGGGCGCTGCCGCCAGTGCCTGAGCTCACCTTGGGCTTTGCGTGGGACCCTCTGAACGTCGCCTACCGCGGACTCGAGCTGCTCTGGTGCGCCGTCCAGCCGCCCCGCCGCCCACCGCCACCTTCTAGGAACCACCCAGAGCACTTACCTCGACCACAAGCGGCACGACTGCAGCCAGGAGAACCTGCGGGAGGCGCATGGGAGCACCTGAACCACGCCCGCACTTGAGCCAGGAACAGGAGAGAGTGCTGGCTAACTAGGAGCCCTGCCTGACGGCCTCGCGCAGGACTACAAACCCCGCCTGGTGAGGATGCTCCCTTCGCTCAGCTCCAGAGGTGGAGGAGCGGTAGTCCTGGGACCCTTGCCCCTCACCCCCTCCCGGCTCTGAACCCTGTACAGATCCCCTTTGACAAATGCATTGCTGTAAATTTTTTTCAACTGTAAAAGCACAGTTCCATAAAGTCTAGGGTGAAACTTTTCCACATGCACAGCTTGTGACGTAGGGGAATTTAATACACAGCTTTTCTGGAGGCGATCTCTTGTTGTCTGAGCCTGAAAAGAGTTTATTGGGGAAAAAAAAAATCAAGTTTTCAAATTGTTTTCCCAAAGGTGATGTGCATTTTAATAGATTTGGATTTTTTCAAATCTGTGCTCTTTAGATATTTTAAAGAAAGAAAACAAAAAAGAACGAAAAAAGAAAAATGAGTAACATGTAGTCTATCCATACAATGGAACATTTTCAGATGTAAAGAGGTGAAATTCTGGTATATGCGATAACTAGATTAACCTTAAAGACATGTTGGGTAAAATAAACCAGCTGCACAAGGACATGTATAATAGCACTTTTATTAAATAATTAGAATAAGTAAACTCATAGAGACACAATCTATAATATTGGTCACCAGGGGATGGGATGAGCTAGGGAATGAGGCATTAATGCTTAAATTGTACAGAATTTCTAATTGGTTTGATCATAAATTTTAGTAATGAATGGTGATGATGGTAGTACAACATGAACATAATTAACAACACTTAATTGTTTATGACAGTATTGTTAAAAAGGGGAAAGTTAGGGAAAGTTTCATGATTGAAAATCAATTACTATATTTCATCAATTAAATTAATAATTTTGCAATATATTTAACTTTAATCAAAATGTGCATAAGGTAAAAGGTGAAAATTAAACATATTCCCAAAAAAAGAGATATAAAAGAGTATAGTTGTTATTCAGTGTTATTCTGTTACTAAAATTAGAAATATGAAATAAATATAATGTTTAAAACTTGAAAGGAAGGAGCAATATTGTTTTTTTCTTACATGATTATTAGTGCATACCTGGAAAACTAAAAGGGAATTCAACCTGACTAGGAAAAGTAAGGTGGGATATGCTCATAGGCAAACACAGGCTATTGTATCCTGCTACCCTGGGAGAGAAAGCAATAAGAATAGAAAGAGGTCAGGGACAGACCCCTAAGCAGCAGGAATCAACCCAACTGCAAAGAGTCAAACCTGCCCAAGGGAAAGTGACTGGATAGCTATCTGAAGAGCTAACTGACCCAGCAAAACAAGTTTAGTTCAGTGGAGGAGTTTCTGCTTTGAATATAGGAGGTCCCTAGTTTGATTCTTGGTTCCTCTTAGACTTGTGATCCACTGGAATATTAAACATCCAGCTGATATTTTAGGACAGGAAAGCATAGGCATTATTTTTGTATTCACTTCTCTTGGGTCTCTTATTCTTCCTAAAAAAATGTTCCTTCTTTTTTAAAATTTAACTTAGTTTACTCACTAAAACTTGCTTCAAAACCTACAAAGGACAGGCTGTAGAGTATTTGATTGTTGAACACCAGCAGCCTGAGTAGCCTCTCAGGGGCAAAGAAGGTAGGCTGTTTTTCCTTAGTTTTTATATGGGTGCTTGCTTGTGTGTGTGTGTGTGTGTGTGTGTTCGTGTGTGTGTGTGTTTTGTCTTGTTTTTCTTTCCTGTTTCTCCCCACCCTTTTTTAAAATTAGGTGCTGCTGGATTATTTCTTGCTTGCTGTGTTTCCTCTTCCTTGATTTCCCCTTTAGTGTTTATACCAATTTTGTCTAACAATGCTGTCTCTTTTCGTCCCTTCATTTTTTTATCTTCCACTTTCTGTTGTTGTTCTTACATTCCACCTTTCTTTGTTTAGTCCTCAATTTTTCTGGTTTTTATTTCTATCTCATCTAATGATTTTCTTTTATTTACTTTTTTCTTTTCTTTTCTCCTTTCTTCTCTCATCAGCATTCTGGACTTTTAATTCATTCTACATATTTTTCTCCCATCTCATTGTTGGTACTCCATTTTTTATTCCCATGACTTTACCCTACTTACATTAATTATATTCATTTTCCTAGGCCTTATACGGTTCCTCTTCTAACTTTTACTATTATTATTACTATTATCTGTTTTCTTTTCTTACCTCTTTTTGCTTTCTGTGGCCCTAATATTTTTCTTTCAAGGGAACATAGAAAACAGCAAGGAAATAGAATAAGAGGAACAAAGTCTTAAAGAGAAAACATAACACACTTCCAAAAACAGCAACTAAATAAATCCCTAAAGTAAAGAGAGAATCTAATCAACTGAATAAACCCATCAAGATAAAAAGATAACCAGACATCAACAAAAAATTACAAACCTTACCAAGAAACAGGAAGACATTGCCCAGTCCAATGAAAAAACTAAAAATCAGGAAGAGATACAGAACATCAAACAACTAATCAAAGCTGTCCAAACCAATATCATGGACTGACTTAATGAAGTAAAGGAATTGATTAAGGATATTAAGAAGACATGGGGAGAATATACTGAAGAAATTATAAACACACAAAAAAAGATAATGGATGTGAGAGTGATGAATGGAACACTCCAAGAAATAATAATAATAATAATAATAATGAAAACACTGACAGCACACAACAGCAGATTTGATGAGGCAAAGGAAAGAATTAGCAATGTGGAAGAAAATACATCTGAAATCAAACTGATAGAACAGATAGATAAAAAGATTGAAAAAATCCAACAGGGAATTAAGGATTTGAATGACAGCACAAAATGCATAAATATACACATTATAAGCATCCCAGAGGGAGAAGAGAAGAGAAAGGGGACAGAAGGAATGTGGGAGGAAATAGCGGCTGAAAACTTCCCAACCATATTAATGGAGATGTATGTACATGTCCAGGAAGCACAGCATACACCAAACAGTATAAATCCCAACATGCCTACTCAAGACATATACTTGTCAAACTGTCCAATGCTCAAAAAAAGAGAAAATACTGAAGGTAGCAAAAGAAAAGAGAAACATCACATATAAGGGAAGCTCAATAAGATTAAGTGCTGATTTCTCCTCTGAAACTGTGGAGGCAAGAAGGCAGTGGTATGACGTAGTTAAGGTCTTAAAAGAAAAAAATACTTCCAGCCAAGATTTCTCAATCTACCAGAGCTGGAACTCAAAAATGATGGAGAGTTCAAAATATTCACAGATAAACAGAAATTAAGACTGTTTTGCCAATAAGAAACCTGCCCTTCAAGAAATAAAAAAGGGAGTTCTGCAAGTAGAAAGGAAAAACAAGAGAGAGAGAGAGAGTTGTAGGAGAGTGTAAGAACAACAACAACAGCAACAAAAAGAAATAAAAAATAATATATGGCATAAATAAACCCAAAGAAAATATGGCTAATGTAGGTAATTCCTTGAGAGTAATAACACTGAATATTAATGGATTAAACTCACCAGTCAAGAGACACAAATTGGCAGAAAGGATAAGGAAATATAACACATCTGTATGCTGTCTATAAAAAACCCAACTTAGACCCAGGGATTCAAGGAAGATGAAAGTGAATGGATGGAAAAAAATATTACAAGCAAAAAATAACCAAAAAAGGGTAGGAGTCGCTATACTAATATTGGAAAAATAGACATCAAGTGCAAAACCATTGTAAGAGACAAAGATGGACACTATATCTTAGTAATAGGGTAATTTTTCAAAAAGAAAGAACAATCACAAACATTTATGCACCTAAACAGGGAGCCTCAAAGTACGTGAGGCAAACACAGGATAAAATAATGGAGAAAGAGATGCTTCTAAAATTATAGTTGGGAAGTTTAGTACACCAATATCACCATTACACAGAACATATCAACAAAGAAACAATAAAGCAACAAAGACTTTAAATAATACCATAGAGGATCTTGACGTAGTGCACAGATACAGAAGACTACACTCAAATACAGCTGGATACACATTCTTCTTGAGGGCACATGGTTCAATAGCCAACATAGACCACATGCTATGTTACAGAAAAATTCTCAATGAACACAGAAAGCTTGAAATTACACAAAGCAATTTCTCTGACCACAATGGAATGAAGCTGGAAATCAATAAGGGCTGGAGAATCAGATTAGGCACAAAGATTTGGAAGTTAAACCACACACTCTTAGACAAAGAGTGGGTTAATGAAGAAATTTCAAAAGAAATCAGTAACAACCTAAAATAAATGGAAATGACAACACAACATATCAAAATTTGTGGGATGCAGCAAAAGCTATACTGAGAGGGTAATTCATAGCCATAAAGGCATATCTCAAAAAAGAATAAAGAGTTAAAATTGAGGACCTAACTGCATACCTGGAGGAATTATAAATAGAACAACAAACTAACCCCAAAGGAAGTAGAAAGATGGAAATTTTAAAAAATTATAACTGAACTAAATGAAATAAAAATTAAAAAAGGAATAGAAAAAATAAAACTAAAAGCTGGTTTTTAGAGAAGATCAATAACATTGACAAATTTTTTAGATAGATTAACAAAGAAAAAAAGAGGGAAGATCAAATACACAAAATAAGAATGAGGAAGGGGATATCATCACTGACCCAACAGAAATAAAGAATATCATAAAAGGATACTTTGAAAAAGTATTTGCCAACAGGAAGGATAATTTAGAGGAAATGGACAAATTTCTAGAAACACACAAGCAGCCTACATTGACAAAATAAGAAATTGATGAACTCAACAAACCAATCACAAATAAAGAGATAGAATCAGTCATCAAAAACCTCCCCACTAAGAAGAGCCCTGGACCAGATGGTTTCACAGGTAAATTCTATCAAACATTTTGGAAAGAACTAACACCAATCCTGCTTTTACTCTTCCCAAAAATAGAAGTAGAAGAAACATTGCCTAACTCATTCTATGATGCCAACATTACACTATTACCCAAGCCGAACAAAGATGCCAGAAGAAAGGAAAATTAGAGAGAATTCTCTCTAATGAACCTAGATGCTAAAATCCTCAACAAAATCATTGCTAATGGTATTCAACAACATATCAAACAAATTATACACCATGACCAATGTAATACACTACATAAACTGATTGAAAGATAAAAATCACATAATCATCTCTATACACATACAAAAAGCATTTGACAAAATACAGCACCCTTTCCTGATAAAAACACTGCAAAAGACAGGAATGGAAAGAAATTTTCTGCACACGATAAAGGGTATATATGAAAAACCCACAACTAACATCATATACAATGGTGAAATCCTAAAAGCTTTCCCTCTAAGTTTGGGAAAAAGAAAAGGATGCCCACTATCATTGCTCCTATTTAACATTGTGTTAGAAGTATTTGTTTGAGCACTTTGGGAAGAAAAAGATATAAAAGCATCCTAATTGAAAAAGAAGAAGTGAAAATTTCACTCTGCAGATGGCATGATCCTATACATAGAAAGCCCTGAGAAATCTACAACAGATTTCTAGAACTTATAAATGAGTTCAGTAAAGTTGCAGGTTATAAGATCACTGTGCAAAAATCAGCATTTCTGTACACCAATAATGAGCGAGCTGAGGAAGAAATCAAGAAAAATATACCATTTACAATAGTAACTAAAAAAATTAAATACCTAGGAAAAAATTTAACTAAAGCTGTAAATGACTTATACACAGAAAACTACACAACACTGTTAAAGGAAATCAAAGAATAATTAAATAAATGGGTGAATGTTCCCTGTTCATGGATAGGCAGGCTAAAAAGTATTAAAATGTCTATCCTACCCAAGCTAATCTTGAGAGTTAATGCAATTCCAATAAAAATCAACACATCATTTTTTAATGAATTGGAAAAACTATGAAATTTATTGGAAGGGCAAGTGGCCTCAAATAGCCAAAGACATATCAAAAAAAGAAAAAACGAAATTAGAGGAATCTCTGCTTAACTTTAAAATATAATACAAAGATACAGTGGTCAAAAGTGCATGGTATTGGCACAAGGATAGACACACTGACCAATGGAACCAGATTGAGAGTTTTGATACAGATCCTCACATATAACGTCCTCTGATATTTGACAAGGCCACCAAACCCATTCAACTGTGAGAGAATAGCCTCTTCAACAAATGGTGTTTCAAGAACTGAACATCTATATCCAAAAGAATGAAAGAGGAACACTATCTCACACCTTATACAAAAATCAACTCAAGATGGATGAAAGATCTAAACACAAGAGCCAAGACCATAAAGCCTTTGGAAGATAATGTAGGGAAGCATCTACAGGACCTTGTAATGGGAAATGGTTTCATGAACTTCACACCCAAAGCAACAGAAGTGAAAGAAAAAATGGATGAGTGGGATCTCTTCAAAATTAAAACATTTTGCATCTCAAAGGAGTTTGTCAAGAAAGTGAAAAGACAGCCTACCCAATGAGAGAACATATTTGGTAACCATATATCTGTTTGGAGCTTCAAATCCAGCATATATAAAGAAATCTTATATCTCAAAAATAAAAGGACAAACAACCCATTTTTAAAAATGAGCAAAAGATTTGAACAGACACTTCTCCAAAGAAGAAATACAAATGGCTAAAAAGCACATGAAAAGACAATCAACATCTCTAGCTATTAGGGAAATGCAAATCAAAACTACAATGTGATACCATCTTACACACATTAGACTGGTAGCCACTTAAAAAAATAGAGGACTACAAGTGTTGGAGAGGATGTGGAGGAATGGGAACTCTCATCTACTGCTAGTGGGAATGTAGAACGGTCCAGCCCTTGTGGAGGACAACTTGGCTGTTCCTCAAAAAACAATCTATATATCTAACCTATGATTCAGCAATTTCACTGCTGGCTATGTACCCAGAAGAATTGAAAGCAAGGATCCAAACAGATATACGCACACCAGTGTTGACAGTGACATTATGTACTATGATCAAAAGTTGGAATCAACCCAAATGCCCATCAACAGATGAATGCATAAACAAAATGTGGTATATACATACAATGGAATATTACTCAGCTGTAAAAAGGAATACAGTACTAAGACATGGGATAACATGGATGAATCTTGAGGGCCTTATATTGAGTGAAGCAAGCCAGGTATTGAAGGACAAATATTACATGACTTCTCTGATATGAACTAAGCAAATCTAGCTGACTCAGAGAGCTAGAAACAGGAAGATTGCTTTACAGAAAATAGGGAAAATCAGGTTGTGAGCCAATGTCCATACGTGTGAAATCTATGATAAAGTGGAAGTGAGTAGCTGTGCAGTGAAGGGACAAGACAGTGTTGTAGTGATACTATTGTGTTTGGTGGTGCAAGCTTGACAAGGTGGTAGGTTAGGGGGATGTTTTGCACCATCCATGGAATGGGGGGGAGGGATGGGGAGAGAGCAGCGGATCCTTTTGATCTGTTCATTGTGCCATAACTTTATCCCCAATCCTATAAATCCATATGGATATCCGTGAACAACATAACTTTCCCATTATAATGACTTTTAATGCAAAAACATAATTTTCATTGAATTCAAAAACTCTTATTGAACAAATAACTTGCTGGGCTAAAATTACATAATGTAATCAGAAGCAGAGTCTTGGATCATTTCAGGGGAAAGAGTGGATCAAGCCACCAACCACATCAAAACCAAATTTTTGATCAAAATCAGTTCTACAGTAAGGCATATGGAATATACAAGTCAATGTTATGATTAAATCCAAGAGACAGAAATGCAGCTAGAGTTTGGATGAAGAACATTCAGCTTTATTTTACTGGCTCTGTATTTAATTGTTTTTTTATCTCATCTTGACATTCTTAGCAATTATTGTAGCATTGTACTTTGAAGAAAGGAATAGACACAGTGAACATCTCAGGTAGGTCATAATTATCTATTGCCAAACATATAACTAAGACAAGACCCATCTTACTACTCTTTCTTAACAAAGAATGTGACAGAGGTCAATATTCTCTAAGCTCCAAATTGCAAAAGATCACTTCAAACACCTAAAAGCAAGGATGAATATTGTCAGGTGAATAGTTCCTCAGGTATTTCAGTAGATATTTTTATTCATGGATTTTCAATAATCTTTTTTTTAATTAAAAAATAGCATACCTATAAAGTGGACAAATACTAAAGATGCTGTTTCATGAATTATCAAAGGGAACACTCTGGCTTAACCAAAATTCTCTTCAATGAATAGAATATTGCTAGGACACAAAAAGATGCCTTGTTTCTCCTGCCAATGACTATATCTTCAACCTGAAGAGTAACCTTCATCCTGACTTCTAAGGACATGGATTACATTTGCCTGTGTTTCCCCCATTTATTCGTAATTGAAGTGGAACACTTTTTCATATGATAATTGCTCATTTGGATAATCTATATTTTGAAGTGTCCCTTAAAGTCCTTTGCCATTTTTCAAATGAGTCTTTTTTAAACAACTTTGCTGAGATACAATTGGCATAAAATAAACTTTACATTTTTAAATTAAATATTTTATATTCTTGACATGTATACACATAAGAATCAGGACACTATATATATTTGTCACCACTACAAATTGTTCTCCTTCTACTGTATTTCTTCCTTCTGCCTTTCCCAGCCACAATCCCCACCCCTAATTCTCCAGGAAAACATGATTTATTTTCTGCCACAGTACATTTGTTATATTTTCTGAAGCTTCTGTAAATGGGATCCAAAGCATTTATGTTTATCTGCCTTCTTTCACTCGGCATATTCCCTTTGAGATTTATCCATGTTTTTGTACATATCACCATTCCATAACTTTTTATTGCTAAGTTACATTCCATTGTAGGGGTATGCCACAATTTGTATACCCATTCACCTGTTGATGGATATTTGGTTTGTTTCCAGTTTTGATCTATTATAAATAAAGCTGCTATGAATATTCATGTATGATTCTTTACATGGTCATATGATTTCAATTTTCTTGGGTTATTATCTAGTGTGACATTGATGGGTCATCTGGTAGGTTTAACATTTTAAGACACTGCTAAACAGTTTTTCAAAG
The DNA here is from genome assembly GCA_029593785.1 of Cabassous unicinctus. Classification (NCBI taxonomy): domain Eukaryota; kingdom Metazoa; phylum Chordata; class Mammalia; order Cingulata; family Chlamyphoridae; genus Cabassous; species Cabassous unicinctus. Next base: position 10,206 of record JAQZBX010102043.1, read on the forward strand.
TGGTCATTATTTTATGGGTGGGAACACCAGCAGTGTGTGAGATTTCCAAATGTTCTACATTTTTATCAATATTTGTTATATTCAGACTTTTCAAGTTTAGATTTTCTAATGGAAGGCAATACTTATATCATCATGGCTTCAATTTGCATCTCCCTAATGACTTTTCATATGCTTATTGATATTCATATATCTTCTTTGGAAATAGTCTCTTTTTTGGTGACAATTATTGATGTATTATTATTGCATTGTAACAGTTCTATAAATATTCTGGATACAAGTTATTTATCATATATGTGAGTTGCAAATATTTTCTCCTGGTCTGTGGCTTATCTTCTCATTCTCTTATCTGTGCCATTCAAAGAACAGAAGTTCTAAAGTCTGATGAAGTCTAGTTTATTTTTTTTTCATAGTTCAAGTTTTAGGTTTTGTATTTAATAATTTATTTTCTAACCTAGCATCTGAAAAATTATAGAATAGATAAAAATTCTCCTATATTTTTAAGCAAGTTTTAAAAATTTAAATTCCCATTTTAAATTTATGATACATTGCAAGTTTTTTTTTTTATATAATGCACAGTGATAGGGATTGAATCCTATCACCTACAAAAAGCATATTCAGGTCCCAAACCCTGCTGGTCCTCTGGATGTGAATCCATTTGTAAGTAGGACTTTTTGGGATGCTATTAGTTAAGGGTGTGCCCAAAATGAATGAGGTTTTACTTAATGGCTAGGATGGTTGAGGTCTTTATAAGCAAAGGAAATTGGATACAAAGGGAGAAAACCGCAGGGAACAACCAGAAGCTGTAAGTCAATGGAACCCAAAAGAGAAAGAAAATGCTGCCTTCTGCATTGCCATGTAATGCAATAACCAAGGAACCCCAAAGTTTGCCTGCCAACCAGAAGATCCTGTCCCCAGAGCCTTCTAGCCTCTGAAACCATGAACCAATAAAATCCTGTTGTTAAGCCATTGCATTGAGTTCCTTTTTTTTTTTTTT
>JAQZBX010102044.1:0-11198 GCA_029593785.1 Cabassous unicinctus
TTTTCAAAACTCATCTAACTGTGTGTTTGCAAATGGCACATTTTTTTTGTAAATTATACCTTAAGAAGTTGATTTAAATATAAATATTTGGAAGCTGTAGACCATGATAGTGACCTTAGATGCCCCAGAATTCTTTTCCCCCATAGAATCTTTGAATAAATAGCAATCCTCCTTAAAACTCTAAAAGCAGTTCATGTGTTGGGGTAATTGGTTGAGTACCAAACCAATAAATGCAGCTTTGAAAACAGTAGGAGCTGTGCAAGGTGACCTTGTGCTTAACTCTTCGCAGTGAGATGTGGAGCCAACTGGAGACCCTGACCCTGTTCCATAAGTAGCAGAGTAGCATTTATGCACATACTGGAAGGTCTGTATGTTGGTGGTAACCTATAAGCTGGCAGTGTGAAAGACTGAGCCAGGAAAACCCTCTGTTTCTCATCTTCTGAGAACTTTTCCTGCAGGCAGAAAAGCTTGTGGTAGCTAAATCATTGTAAGAAGTAATTTACTCAATGTGTCCTGGGGCAAAATATTACCCATGTTAAGATATACAATAGACTACCTTGAGGGATGTGAATCTTTGCTTTATAGGGAGGAAACTAGAAGTTCTAATTCTGGCAAATGCTGGTGTTTCCTAGGGATGTGAAGAAGTGCAAGTGCAGGAAAGGTATAGGGACCATAAAACATGAAGAGAACCCCACAAATTCACGTCAGGCTGATCTACCTGAAGAACGGCTAAACTCTGAAGGAGTACATCCGGCAAAGACTGTGAAAGGTGTTTTCTTACTTTGGTTTTATTTGTTTTTTTCAGTTCCTGGCACTCAAGGAAATCTTGGTCATATCACTAGCAGGATACAAATTTAAGGAACAGAAAAATGAAATCCCAGTGTTAATACTTTAAAATATTAAAATGTTCACTGTGCAAAGAAATATTCCAATACATACAAAAGAACAATAAATGATGACTCAACCAGAAGAAAAAAAATAAAAATTAGAAACCTTAAAGGAAGACCAGTGTTTGAACATACTGAAGAATTTAAATCAACTTTCAATCTGATCAAATAGATAAGGGAAAACACAGAGAAAGAACTAAAATATAAAAGGAAGATAAAGAAAAATATGAGTATCTCAATAAGGAGATAGAAATTTTAAAAAGAGCCAATCAGAAATACTGATGTTGAAAACCACAATATCTGAAATTAAAAAAAAAAAAAAATCCCAGATTCTTTTAGTAGATTAGAGCTGGCAGAAGAAAGAATCTGTCAACTCAAGGACAGTACAATTGAAATGATTCAGGTTGAGTAGCAGAAAGAAAACAGAATGGAAAAAAGTGAACAGAGCCTAAAATATCTGTGTGACACCATCATGTATACCAGTATACACATGGAAGTCCAGAAAGAGAAGAAAATGAAAAGTGATCTCCTGAATATACAAGGAGCTGTGTAAACAACAGCTTCCTGCCAGACTGAGAATGAATATGTCAGAACAAAGAAAGACTTGGGCAAGTCCAGCTTGGCTAGTAATGAGCATTTATTTAGGGGGCTTCCATGGTGTCTCCATCTTCAGTGGTGGAAAGAGAGACAGCATTTTTCAAGCTCGATTGTTCACACTTGCCATTAAGTGAGAGGGGTCTTTAATAATGCATGTCTGCGTGCAGATGGCAAAGATATGTTAGGGGTAGCAGGACTTTGAAAGAATACAGTGTTACAAGATTGACTGATCAGTTACCAGTTCACATCCAGTTCTCAGGGCTTGCCTTTTAACTACTTTGAAATGGACTGTTGCTGCTACTGGAAGGGTAAAGAACTGGAAGGGTTGGGGGAGAAAATGCAAAGTCATATATGCCATAATCCATCCCATCCTACAATTCTTACAAACTTTGTTCCACATGAAGCCCTGACCATGGAACAAGGGTCTTGTAATCTGGGTTAATGGGATATAAGGCCACAGCTACAATATATACAACAAGAAGACAAGCAATTATAGGAGTCTGTGCCTCTGGGAGTTGCCACCTAGAAGGGCTGCTCTTATTTGCAGTCTTTAGCCAATTCCTTCACTTCATAAAAGATAAGGGAAGGATATTCCTGGGGAAATGGGTGCTGCCAGATGCTAGCATGTATATCCGCACTTCCAATAGTCTGTTTGACCATGGTGGCAGCCCAATCAGGAAGACATTACAAGAAGTCCTGTGAATCTGGAAGAGAAGCCTAAAGGCACAAGCACAAATGTTACTAGGTACCCAGATGGGGAGGTCTTCTCTGGTGAGTAAAATAACAATGGAACTTTTTCTTATAAGCCTTGGGACATTTGCTGAGATTGGGCGAGATCCATGCTTACAATACCACACATGTTGACCTTCCATAGAAGCAACCCGTATTGCCAGCTGTGTTTCTTCAGGTTCTACCCACATCATTCTGGCCATTATTGTCCTTGTTGCTATGCCTTTCATGCAGTTGACATAGTTTAGTATCATTGGTCCTTGTGAGAACAGGAAGGTTGGCTCCATCCAGCGTTCCACCAACATGTTGCATAGCGCCCTCCAGCACTATGAAACAGAGCCAGTCTGGAGGCAGTGTCCATTTTAGGGCAATGGAACCCGAGCCATCATCAGCTGGTGAAGCCACAGGAGTCTTCAGAAGTAGCATGTTTACATCCACTTCTGAGGCATGGCCAGTTGATGTAGCAAATGCCTTTATTGTTTTAGGCACTGCACTAACTGGCCATGCCAATAACTCAAATGGAGAGACATCATATTCCGTACTTGGGGCCTGGTCTAAATGCATGAATCACTTTACCAGTCCCTAAGTGTATGTTGGTTTGTGCAGCTTCCCACTGCTGAAAGGCAGAGCCATGAACAGGCTTCAGAATCTTGAATAATATGAACCAGTTCATAATTTTTAATAGGGATCACAAGTACCTTAGCCAGGCACCACCCTGTGGAAGCTTCTCTAAGGCCACTCAATCATTGCAGCCATAGGGGTGCTTCAGCACCTCTAGAGCTGGTTAAATTGAGCTCTTAGTTCCAAATGTTACACACGTCCTTAAAAATTCTAGGGAGCTATTAGTTTATAAGCATTTTAGAATTTAGAAATAACAAGAGATCAGAACCAAGAAATAAATGTGACTGCTGCAAGAGCTTACAATCCAGGCCCTAAATATGAGTATTTTAAATAAAGCAGTTTCTAGAGATCATTAACTACATAAGTTTTGTTTTGCTTCACTTTTATCATTTTCCAAGATTATGTTAATCAAAAGGTAAAGCATAGCATAACGAATTGCCTTGCTTCTCTTTTAAAGTACCTTTTTGTTGAAGATGAGATGTCTGCATGCTCTTTTTGAGAAGCATCAGAGCAGAATAGTATAACTGACAAGGGGTTTTATTTGTTTTCTTAACATATCACATTCTTCTAAGAACAACTAAAATTGTAAGCAACAATACCACTATACAGATCAGTATTAGGATAGAATATTGATGGTGAGAATTTACCAGATTTAACCAACAGAGAATAAGAAATTCCTTCAATTTTACAACACTTCCCAAACACTTGTCATGTTACTCATAATATATTAAATGAAACTAACTATATATTTTTTAAAGTTCTGGAAGTATTTTACTTCAGAATAAAATGAACAGCTTCCACACTGTTTGCTGTAAGATACACAGTATTTATGAATAAACTGCTGAAGCCCAAGAAAGAACTATTTTCCCAATTATTTTATGAAAACCAGAAATTCTCAATGGAATCAAGATTTTTTTCTTCCACCTACTACCACCTTAATACAGAGATTAAGCTGTCATCTGACAGGTTTTACTGTTAAAAAGTTACTTTGTGTTATCAATATCAACTCATAGGTTTGTACTTAATAATGGCTCCCTGGAAACTGCCATTTCCATTGAAATCTCTCAGTTTAGAAAATGCTTTTACAGATTTCCCATAACCTTCTATAACCACATAGACTAGTTACTTCACCTCAAAAACAATTTTGCCTTTTAAAAAGATTATTAAATTACAGTCAGCAACAAATGAAATTTACTTTCACATGCCCTCTACAACTTTTCCTATCTATTCAGGTCTTGTTTTACTTATTTTTTACCCACGTGAAAACCAGCAAGTCTACCTTAGGACAAAGACATATTCCTTTAAACAAGCTCATCAAATTTTAGTCAGCATTGGCTGTGAATTCACTTCCACAAACCTTTTATTTACTTCCATGTCCATTTAAGTCTCATCTTACAACCCTCTTTCTGTTCTGTGAACAATTAGTCATTTCGGTTTAGGATGGAACTTCATTCTCTTCTTTGACTTAATTTCATTAAACACAAACTTAAAATTTTCATCATTTAAAGATCTAATAAATATAATGCTAATTTATTAGTATCTGTATAAACCTAGGGAAATTACAACCAAGTTGAATAAAATTGAAACAATTATAGTTTATGGAAGAAATGTTAAAACCTCGGTTCCATAATATTCTAATATTGTAAACAACCTCAAAAGCATACTGGCTAACAGATTCTGGAATATATATTTTAATCATTTAATTTATTTCAATGATGATTTAGAAAAACATTTCCATACCTTTCAAGGACTTTTTCTTTATGTATCGATTATTAATTACTCTCATCCTAAGGCTATTTATATTTTTTTAACTGAGGGATTACAGGAAAAACTTTGCAAAACAAGCTTTATTGTGTAATATTCTCTCTGGCTCTCTCATTCTTAATTTCCAGGCCTAGTAGACAAAATTCTAAGCTAAACTCACATTTCCCCTATCTTATCACACACAGCCCTTCCCCTATAGCTCCCTCAACCAGTTTTAATGAGAGCCGTGAATTCAGTCAAAGTTAGGAGAAAGTCTTGGGAGCAGGATAGGTCAAGGAGCCTAGGAAAAACCTTTTTTCTTCTTCCAATAGTTTGTATATTTAGATTTCTATATGATCTTTCCATCGTACTCAGCTTTTCTAATTTGGGATTCTGGGAGTACTCATTTACATCTTTGTGTATATGTATGTGTGTTCTTATTTAACTTTTAGCAATTTGAATAAAGCTTTCTTAAGAATTTTTATTTGTTAATTTGATATCACCATCAGAAGGTATGAAAATAAACATTGAACATTCAGATGGACACAAAGAATTAGACACACAAAAAGGAAGATAAACTCATAAATTTGACTCAATTCTCACTCTTTTGGTATGGCTTTGTCTTTGAGTTTCCCATCATTACATGCCTCTAGTTTTTATATATTTTAATATCTTCTCTGGAATCAGTGTTGCCTGCGATATGTGAGCTTGTTCGTGGAAACACTTACATAAAATATGGAGAAGTTATCTGGGCATTATTTGGTTAACAGGGTTTCAGCAAGGAATATAGATTCAGGGAGCTATGCTTTAAATTTAATTTGATTCAGTAGCAAGTTTCCCGTCCCCTGTGCCCTTTCATTCCAGGATTCTGTTGCTCACTGCCCAACTGTCCTTGAGCTTTATAATTCCTTAAGAATGTCTCCCATCCCTTGAGGGGTGGTTGAAGGGAGCTTACCTTTTTGTTTTAACCCTTCTCTAATTGACTTAGTAGTGAGTGATCTTTGCCCGTTTAAAGCAGTTTTTTTCTCAACTTGACCTTAAAGGAAAGCTGTGGGACTTTTCCTCAGTTCTGAAACCAAATCATTAAACCCTGTAAATTTCAATTACCAGTTGGAGCAATTAAGCTTTCTATCTTCTTTGGGTCTCCTCTATAGAGTGGGATATACATGAAGAATGCAAAAAGTATGCATACGAATTATTTGTCTTTTTCTGGAGGCATTTCCCAGAGTAGAAATTTTGCTGGCTCAGCTGCTGATTTTAGAGTGCTGTCCTGCCGAATTGAGATACAAGATTCTTCTCTACAGAACCATACTCCAGTCATTTTCCTACTTCAATATACAGATTTCTCAGTCTTTCTCAGACAGTCTGCTGTAGTTAACCTTACCACCCATAACAGCAGCCAGCTGATTGCTGTGGCAGCACACTTATTATATTTGCTAACCTTCATACTCTTTTGTTCCTTGCACTTTATTCTGTGTTTTTGTGGCATCCCCATACTAACTTGGAGGTCTGCAACAATCAAGCAATTGGGCAACCCCTCCACACACAGAGGTATAAGGCCACCACATGGATTCCCCACCAAAGCTCATACATTGGTCTGACAAATTCTGTTGACTATGCCAATTGTCAAGTATGGCTAGGAGCTATGTAAATGTCAGCTTCCTGCTGAACTGGCAATGAATATGTCAGACAAATACTCTGACATGTCCAGCTTAGTGCATAATGAACATTTATTTAGGCAGTCACATAGGGTCTTCATTCTCTGCAGTGGAAAGAGAGACAATATTTTCTGAATTCTATTGTCTATGCTCACCACAAAATGAGACAGACCGTTTATAATGCATTTCTCATGCAGATGGGGAAGCCAGGCACTAGGGGTAGAAGGACTCCTAAAGAATGCAGTGTTACAAGATTTACTGATCAGTCACCAGTTCAAAACCCATTCCCAAGCCTTACCCTTTTAACTATTTGGGAAAAGGATGCTGCTGTGACTGCATGGGGAAAGAACTGGAAGGGTTGGGGGAGAAAATAGGCAAAGTTGTATATGCCTCAAGGGGACAGAAAGAATATTAAAAAACAATTCAGGGATAAAACTTCTCAAATTAAACAAAAGACATGAATATACATATTCAAGAATCCCAATGAACCCTAAATATAATAAACTTGAATAGAAATATACCTAGATATAGTAGTCAAACTGTCAAATGTCAAAGACAAAGAATGAATTCTGAAAGATGCAAGAGAAAAAAAGCAATGTATTATATACCATGGAGCTCCAAAAAGAAATGCTGATTTCTCATCAGAAACAATGCAGCCTGGAAAGAGTGGAATGAAATATTTAAAGTGCTGAAAGAAAGTAATTACAAGGTAGGATTTTATATCCAGTAACACTCTCTTTCAAAAATGAGGGAACGATTAAGCCATTCCAAGATAAGCAAAAGTAGACAGATTTAATCACCAGTAGACTGCCATACAAGTAATGCTAAAGGAATTCTTCATGCCAAAAAGAAAGAACAACAGACGGTAGATTGAAAGATCTTTGGTAAAAGTTAATATATGGGTGTATTTGTCAACCAAAGGGGTGCTGATGCAAAATACCAAAAGTTTGTTGTCTTTTATAAAAAGTATTTATTTGGAGTAGAAGCTTACAGATACAAGTTCCTAAAGAGTCCAACCCAATGTTATTTCCTCACCAAAGTTTGTTGCTATGTGTTGAAGCAAGATGCTTGGTGACCTCTACCTGGTCTTTCTTTTTTCTTCTTATGAATCTAGTACAATCAAAGGGAATAGCACCCAGAAGAACAGAGCAGTTTACAAACATGATCTATTTTTTTAGAATTCATAAGTAATCCCAAACTGCCACAATGGGTAATTATAAATGCCACTATTATTGTATTGCATTTTGTGGTATGCAGCCCCTTTTTCTTACAGGTTGTAAAGTGCAAATGTATGAAAAGGAATGATAAATCTTTGATTTGGGACATGCAATGTATAAAGATATAATTTGTAAAAAGTATGTCATAGTTTACCACAAGGTTGCTGATGCAAAGTATCATAAATGGGTTGAATTTTATAATGGGAATTTTTTTAGGGTAAAACTTTACAGTTCCAAGACCATGAAATGTCACAATCAAGACATCATCAGAGATGCTTTCTCACCAAAGTCAGCTACTGGTGATGCTAGGGTTCTGCCATGTGGTGAAGCAAGATGACCACTGATCTCTAATGAGATCCCTAATGTCCCCACCAGAATCTACTGTCTCTCAGAACTCAGCTGTGGGCAAATAGGTATAAGGCTTGTCTCTTTCCAAGCCTCTTCTCTCAAGTCTTGGCTGTTCTGGTTTCTTCCCAAGTTCAGCTGTGGGTTTTCAGGTATTTAGCTCATCATTTCAGCTATGAGCTGCTCTTTGGGCCCAGGTTCTTGGGGGCTTCATACTTAAGCTTTGACTGCTGGGGATCCTCATGTCGTCTTTCAAATGGCAGGATCTCTTTGTGTGTCTTTGTTTATATAAGACACAGAAAGAGGATTGAGACTCATCCCAAGTGACACCTTATTTGCTTACTATCAAAAGGGTCTCATACCCACAGGAATGGATTAGTTCAAAAAGATAATCTGTTTCTTTTTGGAATCCATAAAAGATCTCCAAGCTGTTACAAAGAATAACAAAAAGGTGGGGCAGCAAAGGAGTATAGGATCATAGTTTGTATATGTTATGAATGTAAATTGATATCAAATCAAACATGATTTTATAGATTTAGGATGTTATATTTATGTGCAATGGTAACCAAAAAAAAGACATTTGAAAAATATATGAAGAACTAAATGAAAGAGAACTCAATGTTACACTACAAAAAATCAAATAAATATGAAATTAAACATAATCAAAGAATTAGTGACAAAAATGGTATAAGACTAAAACTTTAAAAGATGAAACAGTAAAATGGCGAAAAAATTCCTTCATTATCAATGTTAACTTTAAATGTAAATGAATTTAATTCTTCAGTCAAAAGGCAGAAATTTAAAAAAACTAATTTAAAAAGCTTGACCCCAACACTGTTTACAGGAAACTCACCTTAAATTCAAAGACTTTAGTAAATTGAAAGTGAAAGGATGGACTACAATATATTATACAAATGATAACCAAAAGATAGCTGAGGAATCAATACTGATATCAGATAAAATATACCTTACATCAAAAACTCTTACAAGTGACAAAGAAAGTCGCTATTATATACTGGTAAAAGGGTCATTTAAAAAAAGGTGATGTAAGAATTATAAACATATAGGCACCTAATGGTAGAACCCAAAATATATGAAGCAGATATTGACAGATTTGATGGTAGAAATAGAACATTCTACAACAATAATAGGAAACATAAATACATCACTTTCAATAATGGTTATAACACCTGGACTCAAGATCAATAAAGACATAGAAAACTTAAACAACACTTAGACCTGCTTTAGAATACTTCATTCAAAAGCAGCAGAATATACATTCTTCTCTGGTGCACATGGATAATTCTACAGTATAGACTAAATCTTAGATCATAAAATAACTCACAATAAATTTTAAAATATTGAATTCATGCAATATATCTTTCTTGACTACAGTGGAATGAAGCCTGAAATTAATAAGAGACAAAAAATTGGAAAATTGTCAAATATGTGGGAATTAACCCATACTTAAATAACCAATGAGTTGAAAAAGAAATTGCAAGGAAAATTAGAAAATATCTTAAGGTGAATGTACACAAAAGCACACCATATAATAACTTAGAGGATGCAATAAAGGCAGTGCTGAGAGGGAAAATTATAGCTCTACAGGATATTAGAAAGGAAGAAAGATCTCAAATCAGACACCTAAACTTACAACTGGAGGACCTATTAAAAAAAAGTGTAAACTAACCACTTGGGAGTTTGTTTAGGGTCTTTTGATTGTGACGTTTGAGGTAAGGGCTCATTCATTGACTGTTCTTATTTTCCAGACTAAGGAAGCTTACAGCATTAGTACCCTATGTTATTAAAAGAAAAGCTTTAGACTTGCCATTAAGAGATTTGGATTCTAAGCTCAGTTGTGTTACTAATCAGCTGTGTGAGCTTGAGTGGAGTATTTTCCTTCCCTTAGCTTCAGTTACACATATTTAAAGAAGATTAAAGCATACAAACATTTCTTCTGCACTTTCTCTGAGGCAGGGAAACTTTTCTTTCATATATTTTCTCTTTTAGTCTTTACAAATAATTTTGAAGTCTAAGCATTCTTATTCTCATGTAATTGATAAGGAACCTGAAGCTGTGAGCCTTTAAGTAAATTACAGAAAATGTACCTCAAATTTCTTCAAATCATTTTATCAACAATAAAGGTAGATGTTGGGGCATGATTTTATCTAAGATGTATCTCTGTGGATTTGGTTTGCTAGTTGCCATTTTCCATTCAGTCAAAATGCAAAGAATGGTACATTTCTGCCATTATCCCATATCAATTTCTGTCTCCTACCTCTTGCTCCCATCCCCAACACAATCTTTCAATTTATCCTCGTTGAAGGTACCTAGCAGTTGTGGCTTGCCAAGCAGTTAAATTCTAGGATCAAACTTGTGCCTAGAAGTGGTAACTTTTCTTCAGTATAGGAAAGTAATTTCAATGTAAACTATCCCATCTTTAACAGCTTGCAACGACACAAAAAAAGCATGACTCAAACTTTCTTCCCTGAGAGTAGAAGAGAATACACACTCAGGCAGATCCTTAAAAATTAAATAATATACAAAAGATGATTATTTAATAATTTCTTTATCTTTTATTTTACTTGCCTACTCTCCTTTCTACACTAATATAAAATATAGAAGGAGTAAGAAATGGAATAACCATATTAGTAATGTTAAAATAAGTAAATAATTACCATTACTAGGTATTCTTTAAAAGGGAAATCGAAATTAAAGAGATTAAGAAATTTGCTTCAGTTAACACAGTGGGTAAGTTTTGGGGCCAGGACTCTTGTCTACCATACAAATTTTACCTCTCTTCCTTTAAATGGTTTCAAAGACATTCATGCCTCTAGAACTGGGACTCTTAACATATTAACATATTATTTATATGCATATCATTTTGTTTTGTACAATCATCAACATTGAAATATTGGCCTCATTAATATAACAGAAAACACAAGACATACAGAACCACACATATGAAAATATAATTACAGAAAATTTCTGGAAGGATTTCAAGAAATAAATGAGATATATGCATAGATAGGGATTATTGATTCAAATAATTAGGAGAAAGATTTTTATTTTGCTTCTCTCCTTCTTCTGCTTATCTTGAATATCTATTCATAATCGCTAATATTCTGTAATAAAATATAGTTACTAAAAGTTCCAACAGTATAGAAAAATAAGTTTATGCATAGTTAGTTATACATAAAAATGATTCCTAGTACTTTAAAAATATTGCAATTTGAAAATTATTGTAAAGTTGTTTATAGAATTGTTATTTATGAGAGTGAAAATTGGAAAAATCATAAATGTCTCAATGGTCAAATTGCCAAGTAGATGCTTTTATAAAAAATAATGCTTTTGCACAATCTTAAATAGATAATTATAGGCAGAACCAAGATGGTAGAGTA
>JAQZBX010102045.1:0-11205 GCA_029593785.1 Cabassous unicinctus
ATATATATATATATGTATGCATATTATAGTATCTAGAGAAAGCACTAAGAAAATTATACAATGTAGTATATTTAAGAAGCATATAAATCAAAATGGAATTTTTAAAAATGCCCATGTAAACCACAGGAAGGCAAGAAAAGAGAAACAGAAGGAACAAAGAGAAAATGAAAGATAAAATGCAAACTTAAGCCCAAACATATAAATAAGTACTTTAAATGTAAATGGTCTAGCTAAATAAAAGGCAGAGATGGTAGCGTAACCGAAAAACTAAAAAACTAAAAAAAAACATCATCCAACTGTAGATGCAAACCACATATCTGGCAAGGACTCATCTATATTAAAGATCCAATTAGGAAATGAGCAAAAGACATGAACAGACATTTCATTGAAGATGATATATAGATGGCACTTAAGCACATGAAAAGATGTACAATATTATTAGCCATTAGTCAAATGCAAATTAAAACCACATCTATCAGGGAGTGGGTATAGCTCAGTGGTTGAGCACCTGCTTCCCATGTACTAGGTCTCAGGTAAAATCCCCAGTACCTTCTTAAAAAAAAACAAACACATATATCATTACACACCTATTAGGATGGCTAAAATGAAGGGTGAAAAAAAACTCAAATACTGGCAAGGTGGTGGAGAAACTGGATCTCTCATATGTTGCTGCTGGGAATATAAAACGGCACAGCCACCATGGAAAATAGTATGGTAGTTTCTTATAGAACTAAACATGCACTCAAGAGATGACTGAACAATTGCACTCTTGAGCATTTATCCCAGAGAAATGAAAACTTAGGTACACAAATGCTCATAGCATCTTTATTCATGACAGCACAAAACCAGAAACAACCCAAAAGTCCTTCAGTGGGTGAATAGTTAAATATACTGTGGTACCTCCATTAAAAAAAAAAAAAGGAAAAGGAATGAAATCTTGACATGCACAACAATTTGGATGCATCTCAAAACCGTGCTGAGTTTCAAAAAAAAAAAAAGCTAATTGCAAAAGGTCACATACTGTATGATTCCATTAATTTAACCTTCCTGAGACGGGAAAATGATTGAGCTGGGGAATGGAGTAATGGGTGCCAGACTGCCAGTAGTTAGGGATGAGGAGAAGAGGGTTATAAAGGGGTAGCATAAAGATATACAAAACTATCTTTGTGGCGATGGAGTATTCTGTATCCTGATTGTGGTGCTAGTTAAACGAATATGCACATGTGATAAAATTGCAAAGAAGAAAAAAAAAATTGCAAAGAATTATACAAACACACACAGGAGTGGATGTAAAATGGATGAAATCTGAATAAAGTGTGGATTGTACCGATGTCGGTTTCTTGGTTTTGATGTTTTACTATAGTATGCAAGGTCTATTTTTTTATTAGAGAGGTTATGGGTTTACAGAACAATCATGCATAAAATATAGGATTCTTACAAGTCTGAAAGATCTTACCTTTAGGGAAAACTAGGTGAAAGGTACATGGGACCTGTCTCTACTGTTTTGCAACTTCCTGTGAATCTGTAGTTATTTCAAAATAAAAAGATTAAAAACCAATAACTGAAAAAATGAATAAGTTAGTTTAGCAAGGTTCCAATATTCAGAAGAAAGTGAATTTTTTATCACCCAGACCAGTTAGAAAATGAAATTTTAAAAAGATATCATTAAAGTAGCATAAAAATATAAAATGCTTAGGAGTAAATCTCATGAAAGTTGTTCAAGACTTCTTCATAGAAAGCTAAAAAAACATGGGATAAATTAAAGAAGACAAATAGATGGAGATACACTGTGCTCAGAGATTGGAAGGTATCGATTCTATTTATTGTAAAGATGTCAGTTCTTCCCAAATTGATCTAGAGGTTCAATGCAATCCCAATTCAAATCCCAGCAGCTTTTTGGGGATATGTATATAAGCACTGACAAACTTATTCAGCAATGTATATGGAAATGCCAAAGGCTCAGAAGAGGTAAGACATTGCTAAAGAACAAGGTGAGATAGCTTACTCTGCTGGATCTCAAGACTTATAAAGCTGTGGTAATTAAGACAGCATGGAATTACTGCAACGATAGACAAATAGACCAATGGAATAGAATGGAAACAGACCAATGCATACATCAGGGGTCAGCAAACTTTTTCTGTAAAGAGCCAGATAGTAAATATTTAGGTTTTGTGGGCCTTAAGGTCTCTGTTGCAACTACTCCATTTCGTCCCTGTAGCTGTGAAAACAGCCTTCGACAACATGTAAATGAATGGATATGGTTGTGTTCCAATAATACTTTAATTGTAAAAACAGATGATGGACTGGATGTGGTCCATGGGCTATAGTTTACTGATCCCTGGAGTATATGATCCCTTGGATTAAAATAAAAGTGGCACTGCAGAGCAGCCAGGAAAGGATAACCTTTTCAATAAATGGAGCTCGGTCAATTGGATATCTTGATAAAACTAAAACTGAACCCCAACATCACACCTTACAAAAACAATTCTAGATCAATTGTAGCTCTAAATGTGAAAGGCAAAACAATAAAGCTTCTAGAAGATACAGAATATCTTCATGACCATGGAGTAGGCAGGGATTACTTAACCAGACACAAAAGACACTGCTTATAAAGGAAAAGATGGATAAAATGGACTATACTAAAATTAAGAATTTTTTCATCATTAAGAAAATGAAAACACAAGTCACAGTGTAGGAGAAAATATTTTCAAGACATATAACCAAAAAAGGGTTTGTATCCAGAATATACAAAGAATTCACACAGATGAATAAGGAAAAAACAGACACCTCAATAGAAAAATGGGTAAGAGACTTGAATAAGTACATTACCAAAACCACAAATCACATAAAAAGGAGAGCCAAATGGCCAGTACATGCACGAAAAGGTGCTCAGCCTCGTTAGTATTCAAGGAAATGCAAATTACAGTTACAGCCCAATACCATAGCACCTCCAGAATGGCTAAAACCACAAAGAACAAGACCGTGAAGTGGTAGAGCCATAGAGCAATCAGAAAATGCTCGTTTGCTGCTTGTGGGGGTATAAATTGGCACAACCGTCTTGAAACCTGGTAGCGTCTGCTAAAGCTGAGCCCAATGACCTAGCAATTCCACCACTCGAAGGAATGGAAGCACATGTGCACCAAAAGATAGCATTTGTTAGTCTAAACTGAAAACAGTCCAAATGCTCAGCAGCAGGCGTGAATGTGCAGTTTTTTAAATACAAATAAGTACCATACAGTGAGGAAAACTTAATGAGAGAAATAGAACAAAGGGTGGCCTCTTCTCAAACTGAATTCCCTGTTCCCACTTATCTAACCCTCGCGCATTCTAGGTGGCCTCTTCTCAGAACTTTTCCCTGTTCTCGCTAATCCTCCCACATTTCTTGTTCGAGTCACATCCCCGAAAACCCACGTCAGTAAAGGGGATGAACTTGGACACTGAGAGCTTACCCTCACACTTTTCGCCTTAGGATTGGGTTAGTTTTTGCACCTAAGATTGTAAGCCCACAACTCCCAGCCAATGGGAGATGGGTAAGGTTGGGGAGGGAGGGAAATGGGACATTGCATCAGGGGAACTATATAATCTTTGTTCTTGCACTGATCACGCGCACTTGCCCACTTCCATTAGCCTGGCGTGTGCCCTTTCTCATGAGAAAGAAAGAAATTACTGCTGCCTCTAGTCCAACTCTCTGTCTTCAGAACTTTTATTTTAAGTCAGTGGTCACCGTCCCACTCACTTAATTATAGTTATGTGAACAGGATAAGATTGAGTGAAAGGAGCCAGTCACAAAACAACACAGACTTAAGATTCCATTTATATAAAATTCAAAAACAGGCAGAATAATCTGCGATGTTAGAAGCCACAATAGCACTCACCTAAGTGAGATATGGCGGAGTGAATAGTGATTGGGAAGGGTGTAATGAGGACTTCTGGGAAGCCGAAAACGGGTCTGTTCTTGAGGTAGGTGAAGATTATAAGGGCGTGTTCATTTTTTTTTTCTCTTTTTTTTTTTTTCATTCTTTTGTTTGTTTGTTTTCCTTTTCTAAACTTTTTTTTTTGTTATTAATTTTATTTTGTCTTTTTTTGTCTTTTTGTTGTTTTTTCTTTTTTCTTTTTTATCTTTTTTGTTTTGTTTTGTCTTTTTTGTTTTTTTTTCTTTCTATTCTTTGCTCTATTGTGAGTTCATTTGAGATAATTCCATGAGCTATATAAATTTATTTGTGCCCCTTTTTGCATGTGCATTTTATTCATTAAAACAATTAAAAATTTATCCACTAATCACATTACAATGGTTGTCTATAAAGAGGGAATGGGAAAGGAAAACAGGGATAAAAGGGAATAAGTACGTGGGGAGGTGGATGGGCAGATAGACAGCTGGATGGGCAGATGAGATGGCCGTGCCCTGGGAAGTGCTCTAGAATTTTGTGCAGTAGCCACTATCTCCAAGTGGCTATTTAAATTTAAGTTTGAATTAATTTACATCAAATTAAGTTAAAATTTCAGTTCCTCAGTCGCTTCAGCCACATTTCAAGGGCTCAGTAGCCACATGTAGCTATTTCTGACCAAATAAGCATGGAATATAGAACATTTTTATCATCACAGAAAGTTCTATTAGCGCCGCTCTAAATGGTTCAGTATAGGTGGACATGGATGAAATCTCCCAGAGACAGGGAGTAGTCAACAGAAAGAAGTAGAGAGAGACTCTGAGAACCACCAAGGTTAAAGGGGAGATTGTAGGAAACACGAAAATTGCACAAGATCCAGAAGAGAGTGATATCATGGAAGCCAAGGGATTAGAAACTTTCAAGGAGGAAGTGTTAATGGCAACTGTTACAGAGAGGAACTAGAACCAAGTGGCAAATAATAGGCCCTTGCAGAGTTTAACAAAACAGCTTCAGTGCATACGGCGGGTGAAGTACAGACAGGAACGTAGATGTACCAGGACCCCGTTTCTAACGGCTAAAACAAAGACAGGATTTCCGTGAAGCGAGGGAGTAGATAACCAGTGCTATACAGGAGGTACAAAAGAGATTAGCTTCAGCTTGGGTTCTCAGGAAAAAGACTCAAGCAAACAGTGATATCTGGATTCCTGAAGCGTGGAGTGAGCGGGTGGACTGTGGGGAAGGGTATCCCAAGAGGAAGGAACTACATGGGGGATGGCACAGAGGTTAGAGCATGCAGGGTGGAAGGTGCAGGAAACGGGATCAGCCTTGAGATACTCCTGCCAAGAGTCTGGACTTGAATTCATCGGGACAAGGAAGCCTGGAATGTTCTTGAGCAGGAGAGGAGCAAGATCAGGGTTGAACCTCTGGAAGGTTAGTGTGGCAGTTTTTGCAAGGTGGAGGAGTTCCCTGAAGGGGTGGAGAGACCCCTTGTGGGATCCAAACCATGAAGGAACGAAGTTAGAAATGAGCAGCAAACCGAATTTAGTTGGAGAGAGTCTCCCTGTGCCTTGGGTTTGTAAAGCCCGGGCAGGCCAGGGGGTCCCAGGCGTCTGGGATGGCAAAACCAATGTAGATCCTGCCCCTCCTGCCTCAGGGAGAGGCGAAAAGGCTCAGACACACAAACGCCCCTTGTCTGGGCTCAGAGCAGGGCTGCCGGTGGCAGGACGGGTGTGGTCTCTCTGACCATAAGGAAGTATCCCCAGAGAACGTTTCCGGGGTCACCAGTGGGGTTTCTGAGAATAGGTATGGTGGGGTAGGGCACAGGGATACGTCATACCTCACACACACACCCCTTGGGCTCCGAAAAGAGTGAGAGAGAAGAAAGTCCCAGGGGTAGGTGCACAGAGTGTCAAGTCCAGGCTCTCCTCTGTGAGGGTCCCACCACGGCGCCATTTCCCGGTGCCTTGGCTACAGGAAGCAGCAATGGAGTTTGCATTGAGGGGCAGAGGAGCATATCTCTAGGGCCAACCAGGAACATTCCAAGGCTTAGAGGACACTGAGGGTCAGAATATCCCTGAAGTTCATCCTAATTCTCTGCCTCCCCACCCCTCAGTTCTCAGAGGGTCCCAGACTACAAGACGGGTACCTGACACTAAGGCTTTGGCCACATTGGTCTGCAGTCGCCTTTTCCTCCTCAGGAATCCTGGCATCTCTTTCCCTCAGGGACACCAGCCCTCGAACTCCTCAGGGACCCAGGCATCCGTGCCCCCCAAAGCACCCCCTGCCCTCGGGTCCCCCACCCCTGCCTGCTTCTTGTTATCTCTGGCACTTATCCTGCCTCCTGTTTACTCACTTCATTTTCCTGGTTGACTTTGGGTCCCAGCCAACTCTGAGCCTTTATCTTTTCTTGTGCCCTGGGGGTGGGGGGTGCTAGAGCCCCAGGGAGACAAAAGCCCCCACCCACCCTGGCCTCAGTGATAAGAGGACAGGTGCCTAGGGGTCAGCATCTGCCCCGGGGGCGTTGTCGGGGAGGAAACGCCAGGCTTTGCAGCTGTTGGGCCCAGGGGAGCCTCCCCGGCAAACAAGGAGTGTGACTTCATCTCAGAAACGGGCACGCTGCCTCTCAGGGGGTTCCCCTTCTGTCCCCCCTGTGTGACCTGGACCCCCATCTCCCATCCCAGGAGAATTCTGGGGCAGTGGTCACCCAAAACCTGTCCAGCTAGGCCCTTTTGAGAGGGAAAAAGCCTCCCCAGGAAGTGGCCCCAAGTGTCTGTGTGGAACCAGGAAACAGAAGTCTCCAGCCCTCTTCACACACAGCCCCAGCCCCCAGTTCCCACTCTGCCCCCTCCCTGGGACCTCCCCAAGAGCCTGCCTCCCATGTACATGGTCCTTGAGAGTTTCCAGAGGGCCCCTGGGAGACAAATAAGCCTGATGAGGCTTGTTTGATGTGCCATTCCACAGATGAGGAACCTAGAGGGCCCTGATAGACCAAGGATGGAAGAGGGGTTATGTCCCATTACACCATCCTGGGTCAGGATCTCAGATTCCTGCTCCATGCCCCAGGCACCTGCCCCTCAGCGGTGCCCAGAAACAGGATGTGGGTGGCTGGGAAGCAGGGGACAGCCCTTGGGGATTAGGGAGCAGCCAGAACCCGGATACAGGTCCTGTCTTGTGTTCCTGGCAAGAGCCAGCAAACAAGACTAAATACCGTCTCCACCACTTCCCTTCCAGGGACTCTGGCCCTCAGCACCCTGCTCCCCAGCTGTCTCCCTTAGGGACACCACCCTTCCAGCACTGATGTTTCCAGGAGGCTCCCAGGGCACAGCCACCAGCTGTTCTCACACCCCTCCCAGGACCCAGGTGTCCAGGCTTGCTCCCCACCCTTTTCAGGTCCTCAGGGCTCCCCACTCTCTCTGGGCCCTAAAATCAGCAGACTCTGGGAAGTTGGCACCATCTGCCTGGCAGCTGGCCCAGGGTGTGGCCTGAGGAGCCAAGAAACTCCACTATAAAGCCCAGCCCATGGGACAGCCCTGAAGCTCCAGGGACCTGCAGGTAAGAACAGATGGGGTCCCCTTTGGAAGTGGGACATCAGGCTTCCTCCTCTTGCCCCCCCCTCCAGGGCTTCCCCATCCTACCCCAAACCCACCGGACCTCCAGTTCTCTATCCTTATCCTCCCTACCCCACCCCCAGACTCACTGAACATCCAGCTCCCCCCACACTGGCCCTTGGGTCCCCTCCCGGGCTCAGTCTCCAGCGGGAGCGGCAGACCAGCCAGCTCTGACCCCTCTCTTTCCCCACCACAGACATGGGTTCCCGGTGGAGCTGGTGGGTGCTCTGGGCCGGAGCAGCCCTCCTGTGGGGTAAGTCCATCTGTGTCCTTGCCTGGGTCTGGGGACTCTGCCTGCCTGGGTCAGCACCCTCCATTTGTGCCCCCCACCCAAGCCCAGCTCCCCAGTGTCACCCCCAGGTGAGCTGAGATGGGAGAGGGGCCCCTCAGTTTCTGCAGAGAAACATGGTGGAATTCACCCATTCTCCGTCTCTCTGTTCTTGAGGGAAGCAGGGGGAAACCTCAGGCCTCAAAACCAAGTGTGCGTTCTAGAACTACCACTTTCTTGGTTTTCTGCAGCTCAACTCAACTCAACTTTTAATGTTGAGACTTCATTCTTTTGGGGTGATGGAAAATTTCAATAACATCATTTTTGGAGGGTTTTGTCCCCAGTTCTCCCAAGGTTGTGCCCCTGCCTAGTCTTACGCAGAACCAAAGGACTGGAGGAGGGGGGACATCAGGGCCCTCCAGTCACCCTCCATCTAGGTTACCGTGGAATGCGATTGTCCTGGCCCTCCCCGCCCCCGGCCCCGTGGGACACTGGGATGGCTTTCAAGGCTCCTCATAGTCTGCAGCCAGGGCTTCTATGACCCCCTCCGTCTCTCTCCTCTCAGCCTTGGGGAGTTTCTTCCTGGTTGTCCACACTCCCAGAATCCCCTTCTTCTCTTAGCCCCCTTCACACATACCCTCAAGTCCTAGGAAGACAGACAGCACAACCTGGCAGATGAGTCCAGTCAGCTTGGGCCCCAAAGTGCTCAAAACAACTTTGGGTTGGAGATTTCACATGAGAAGTCAGATTGCCAGCTTCTCTTGGAAAATGGGAAGATATGGCATTAAAAAAAAACAAAAAAAAAACAAAAAACAGAGGCCACATCCTTCATCTGAACAGTAGGCTGGGCGCAGTCACCCCGTCTGGAGGGCGTGTGTGGACGCTTGGCCTGCTCCACGCATCTGTGTCGCTTGCTCGGCCCCAGCAGCGTTTGAGTTTGAGACATGTCTGAAATGTCCAGCCAGAAAGACTTGTTTGTAGGCAAGTTCTGCATGAGTAACAGGAGAGGAAAGAAAAGAGAGGGAACACTCCAAGTTACTGTTTTAACATGTCATTCAGGCCTTGGGCAAGGGGTGGGCTCTCTGAAGGGGACGACTGGATAATGGACCCACAGCTGTGGTCTCTCACCCCAGGGTTGACCCAGGAGGCCTCAGTGGGACCGAGGAGCACTGGGGGGGAGGAATTCCTCACAGCCTTCCTGCAGAACTACCCGACAGGGTACAGTGCGGCCCAGCTCCGCCTCCTGATCGCCAGTCTGTCTGACAGCCCCGCCTCAGTCTCGGTCCTCAGCCGGGCAGACAACACTCCGCAGAAGGTCACAGTGATGCCCGGGCAGTCGGTCATGGTCAGCATCAGCTCCAGGGCTGAGATGACCGGCAGCGGCATCTTCCAGCACGCGGTCGTGGTCCACTCTGACCGCCCCATCTCTGTGCAGGCCATAAACAGTAAGCCCAGCACGGCGGAGGTGACACTGCTGCGGCCTGTCCAAGCCCTGGGCACGGAGTATTTTGTGGTCACACCTCCTGGCGCCTCAGTGGGTAATGTCAATGAGTTTGCTATGGTGGCTGGGGCAGCAGGTGCCTCGGTCAGTGTCCAGCTGAAGGGGGCTGTGACATTCCAGGGCAAGTTCTACTCATCGGGCAGTGCCTTGAGTGTGACTCTGGAGCCCTACGCTGTGGTCCAGCTACAGAGCACAGGTGACCTCTCGGGGTCCAAGGTCACGGCCAGCCAGCCCGTGGCTGTCCTCAGTGGCCACACCTGTGCCATGAAACACACAACCTGCAACCACGTGGTAGAGCAGCTGCTGCCCACATCTGCCTGGGGCACCCACTACGTGGTGCCCTCTCTGGCCTCCCAGACCCGCTATGATCTGGTCTACGTCGTGGCCAGCCAGGCCACAAAGCTGACCTACAACCAGGGGGGCACCACTGGCTCCCGTGGGCTGCAGATGGGTGATGTGGCAAAGTTTGAGATCCGGCCATCCCATCCACTCTACCTGTCGTCAGACGTGGGCATCCAGGTTCTGCTGTTTGGCACGGGTGCCACGATGGGCAAAATCACCTACGACCCCTACCTGGTCCTGATCCCAGACGTGGCGGCCTACTGCCCTGCCTACGTGGTCCAGAGTATGCCAGACTCTCAGGGTGTGGCCCTGGTGGTGGCAAGGACGAAGGCTACCAATGGGCTGACCATGGATGGGCAGGAACTGGGGGCCAAGCTCACCTGGACAGCCGTGCCAGGCAGTGAGTTCTCGTATGCTCAGGTGGACCTCGGCACTGCCGGCAAGATCCACAAGGCCAAGGCCACTACCGACTTCGGCCTGCTCACCTTCGGGCTGGCCCAGACTGTGGGCTATGGGACAGCAGCTGCCTGCCAGAGTGAGTGACGGGAAATGACCCCTGGCCCACCCTGACTACCTGGGAACCCTTCTGCACCCTCTCTCGCTTTTTCCTCTTTGCCACCCACCTGCTCCTCTGTGGCTTCCTGGCTTAGCTGGGCTGTCCTCCCCTCATCTCCATCCTCCCTGCCATTCCTTCCTTAAGGCTTCCCAGCCCCTCCCATCACTCCTACCTGCCCAGGAACGATATCCTAAATATTTAACAGCCAGTGTAACTCCAGGCACCGACCAGGCAGAAGTGATGCCATCCAGAGCGCTGGGGCGGGGTGGGGGGGCCTAGAAGCCCCTACGGGGTCCAGCACCACCCTTGCCATTGCTGGGTTGGGGGGGGCAGGTCAAGGAAGGGGTCAGGGAAAGGGTCTTAGGAGGAAGCCAGGATGCTGAGACCGGGGAGATCTCTGGGGGCTTAAGTCAGTCACGTCTTACAAACCATTTTGGAAAAGTTTTTTGATATTTTAACAACTGATCCAGCTCTACCAGTTGCTAATTGCCGCTTCCCCCACCTCATATAGGAAAGTTTATGCCCAAACTCAGATGACCTAAAAGTATAACAACAATAATAATGACTACCATGTTGGGGCGGGGGGGGGTCTCTCAATATCCCAGGGACTGTTCTAGGTGTTTCACGTTTTAACATAGTTAATCCACGGGACCTGGCCCAGAGGCCGCTGTGTGTGACCTCAGGCTCAAGACTGTCCGAGAGTTGTCACCCGGCAGTGCGGTGTGGCGCCTGAGGGCACAGAGGCCAGAACAGAGTGCCCGGGTTCAACTCCCAGCTCTGCCTGGATGACGATGGGCAAGTGACTTCACCTCTCTGGGCCTCAGTTCCCACATCTGTAAAATGGGGATAAGAGCTGCACCTACCTCACAGGGTTGAAGTGAGGGCTGAATGAGCAAACATTTGTAAAGGACTTCAAGGAGCAGCTGGCGAGGGACTAGGGCTGTGTGAGGCGTGAGCTGTTATTACGAGGGTCGGACGGCAAGAGACTTTGCAGACTGGGAGGTGGGTGGAGGAAGGGCTGCTTTCTTCTTCTGTGCACCCCCCCC
>JAQZBX010102046.1:0-11199 GCA_029593785.1 Cabassous unicinctus
TAAATTACTTATATAATCTGGATTTCCAGCTTTTCTTGAAAAATGGGCCTCTCCAGCCACACTGGCCCCATGGGAGCCCCAATTGCAGGGGCCACGCCGCCTGCCACCGTCGGACACAGGCCACGCCTGGGTCTGAGCTTTCTCTTGGAGGGCAGGGCCTGGGTCCGCTTCGCTCTGCCCAGAGCTGGGGACAGGCCCCAGAACAGCCTTGAGAATCAAAGAAGGTGATTCAAGTTACGCCCCCGAGAGCTTCAAAAGAGCCAAGCAAATAGTGGGCCTCGGTTTATCCACCTGTGAAAGGGGCCATCGGCACCGGCAGGAGGAGCTGTCCAGGTGGGAGGCGGGGCCCTGCTGCTGGGGACACTGGAGGCCTGCCGAGGTGGCAGTGCTCAGCCACCTTCCCGAGGGACAGCCTTCCTTCCGCCTACCCGCACTCCTGAGCCGCCTTGGGAACCCGTTTCCCTGGTAACCTGTCCAGCACTCGGGGGCTTCCCTGCCTCCTGGGGGCTGGGGTGGGTCCCGCTCAGACCCTCCCTAGGGCCCCCTTGACTTCTCACTTTCCTCTGCTTCCACCCAGGGCTCCCCCAGGCCTTCTCAGCCCTGCCCCAAAGCTCTGCCTCCTCCCTCTCTTCCTGGCACTTCAGGATGCTCAGGAGCTCTCCGGAATGCTCCGGGAGGTCAGCGGGGAGGCCTCGCCTCCATCTTTCTGTGCTCCCTCCTCCTGCCACCCAAGCCGCTCCCTGGCACACACACGCCCATCAGGCCAGTCTGCCTCCCCCTCCTCAAATTCTGGGGCACAATATTTTCTCCATCTTGTAACAGTGCTGCTCTTCCTCTTGACAGTTTCTTAAAACAGAAGTTGAGCGTTCCCCTCCTTGCTCAGCCTCGGGAATCCCCTCTACCCCATCTCTCCCCCAACACCCCCACCTGTTGGCCCAGACTTTTCTCAAACGCAGAACCCCTGGCCTTCTGACTCTTTAAGCTGGGCTTCCAGGGCCCAGGTGTTCATCCCAGGACTCCATGGAGCTTCACTCTGGCTACTGTCTTCCTAGAACACAGAGCACTGTTATCTTGTGGTCCACTAGGGCCTTCAGGCAATCGTTTAGCTGCACTTATGCCTGCTCAGCCTTTCCTTCCTGGGCTCCCTTTCTCTGTTGCAGGCCGTGTGTGAACGGCAGCCCCAGGCCTTCCTTCCATGGTTGAGAGCAGTCTCAACCGTTTCCTCCTTCAGAAAAATGGGCTGTACCCCGGATTTCTATGAAGTCAATCACATCTTCCCATTGACTCCTAGTATTCTCGTGGAAAAATACCCACCAGCCGGGATTGGGAATCTTTGGGAGGGAGGTAGCTCTACAGAGAGGTCATTGGTCTGTCCACTCTGGGTGCTGGAACCCCTCAGCCCTGTCTCCAGCCTCCCTCCCCTGGCTGAGGAAAAGCCTCTAGTATTGGGGTCCCCCCTACACAATTTTCTCCTGGTGTCTGGCTACTTCAGGTGATCACGGGTGAACTTGGAGCACCCTTTGCTTGGTTGTTTGTTTACCTTTAAAATAACATGCTTATTAAAGCCACGCGCTAGGGCAGAGCCTACTGGTTGGCGAGAGCTGATTGGTCAATTTTCAGGAAGTTTGCAAGTGGTTGACATCACGTGGTTCGTTTGAAACTGGCCCTCCACGGTGGAAGTGTCTATACCACGGAAATCAGCAATGGCTTGCTCAGAGAGCCGGTTGTTAACAATTTGCCAGTGGGGAGCGGATGTAGCTCAGTGGTTGAGCGCCTGTTCCCATGTGTGAGGCCCTGGGTTCAGTCCCTGGTGCCTACTAAAAACAAAACAAAATTTACCAGCATGCTCCTGGTATTATCCACCACGTGACCATAATATTCTAAAGCCAGTGTCCACCACGCAGGTACTACCTAGGGCCACAGCCCACAGCCTGGAAGGCCTGGGCAGCAGGAGGCAGCTTTAGGTGGGGCAGGTCGGACCCAGAAACCGGCTGGGAAGTGGGACACAGAGAAACAGGGCGCGCTGCCTGAGCTGACGCGCTGGGTGGCCATCGCCAGGCCCAGCAGCTTCCTACACTCCTGGTGATGCACCAGTGACTCACAGGCAGAGACCTGGGGTCAGAGGTCATGGCCCTGGCTGTCGGCCACCTGCCTCTGAGGATGTGGAAGAGGAAGTGCTGGAGCAGCCGGGGTGACTGCCCTGGGGATGGGTGCAGGATGAGGGGCCCCGGCTCAGTGCCCGAAGTTCTGCGTGGAGCTGGGATCTGCAGGTGCTCTGACCTTGGGGGTACCCGCGGAGGAGCCCCCAGGGTGGCCTGGTAGCCACGTCCTGCCTGGCCCTGGGAGAGGAAGCTCCAGCCAGCCCTCCTCCCTCACCCTCCAGGGAAATGGGTGACTGTGCTAATTACGGCTAATGAGTGGCTCCCGTTTCTCCAGCCGTGAGGACAGAAGGCGGGGGTGGAGAGGCACAGGTGCTCAGCACCGGGAATGGTGCACCCCTCATGCCAGGGGCCTGGCTGGGGAGAGTCGCAGAGAGCCCTGTGAGACGCGAGTCACCCGCTTCCACTCCCAAAGCTGTTCCTTCACATCAAGCTGGGCAATCTAAAGGTTCCCTTTCCTGCAGACGCCCCCCAGGCTTCCCCGTCTCAGTAAACGGCCCCGCGGTTCCCCCAGTGGCTCAGGCCATCAGTTCTGGCGGTCACCTTTGGTTCACCCCTTCTCCTCCCCCCCATAGGCATCAGCAAGTTGCGCTTCTCGCCACCCGGGGCTCCAGCCTCTTTTCCCCACCTGCAAGGGTCAGGCTCCCACCAGCTCTCACCGGGACAGCCTCCTCACTCGAGTCCACGGACCCAAATCAGATCCCTGCATTTCTCTGCCTGAAACTCTCTAAAGGTGCCCAGCGCCCTTAAAAGAAAATCCAAACTCCTGACCTAGCCCCTCGGGCTCCGTGTTATCCGCTCCCTGCTGGCCTCCAACTCCGTATATCACTTCTGCCCGCTCTCCGCTCTCCCGCCCGCCGCTCTCTGTTTCCTCCAGGTGCTCCCACACAAGAGCCAAAGGACCTTAGCCCCCTTCCAGGGTCTGCGTCCCCTCTTGAGGTCTCAGTTTAAATAAGCCTCCGCTGTGTTCTTCTCTAGAACACTGAAGGTAATGCAAATAACTCCTGCCCAGAGAACTACAAACCGCGTCCCAGGGAGTGCAATGGACTATCGCCCGGGTTGACGGCTGTGTTTTGCATCCCTCGGAAATTCATTTCCGCATTTTTTATCTGACTATAAAAATGTGTGGTGCCTGGAGCCCTCTTCTGAACCAGGTGAAATATCTTACTGGTTCATTCCCTCACTAACTAGTATGTTAAATAATCTCTTGGAGATGATCTTATGAAAGTCATAATTTTATCTTCTTTTGAAAATGACACTTTAACAGCAACAAGTTCAATTTTTGCATCAAAGTTGTGTGTATTTGCTTTGAAGCTGGTTTCGCAGACCACAGGCTCTGAGGGGGGAACTGTTTCTGTTCGTCAGGCTTTAAAATGGGCAAAGGTCACTGGGCGTCCTCTTGAAGGATGCACACACCGGCTGGCAGATGTGTGGCGCTATGAGAAGGTTCTGTAGGGGCTCTGCGCTGCCTTTGGCTGGGCTGTTTTACATGCAGGTTTGGCTTCTCTGCCGGCAGAAAAAACGCTGCCAAGCCTTACACTGCATTGTACTGCTCTGCTGGACACTGATCAGCTTTGCATCCATTAGCAAACTGATTTTAGCATTCCTGATCGTCGATATATGTCTGTTGTTCATCTCTTTTAAGCTGTTTTAACATTTTATTAGTTTCCTCATTCATTAATGAGTTAAAGAAAATCTTTGAAACATGTTCCTTCTATATGGATTTGAGAATCATGATTTTAGCTTTTTGAAAATTCTATTTAACTCAGTACCTGACACATAGGGAACACCCAAATATGTTGAATTAATTGATTAACTAAATGAAACATGGGTTGTACATTTTTGCTTAATTAACAAAACAGGTTATATTAGATTTTATTCTTTTTATGTTTCAGAATCATACTGCTATATCATTACTATTTTTTTTTAAAGATTTTATTCATTTATCCCTGCCCCCCTTGCCGCTTGTGCTCAGTGTGTCCATTCACTGTGTTTTTCTGTGTCTGCTCGTCTCCCTTTGTTGCATCATCTTGCTGTACTAGCTCTCTGTGCGTCGCCGCCTGGGCCGGCAGCTCTCCGCGCCGGCAGCTGGCCACGCGGGCCAGCTTGCCTTCACCAGGAGACCTCGGGAATCGAGCCCGGCGCCTCCCATATGGTAGATGGGAGTCCAATTACTTGAGCCACATCTGCTTCCCTGCTATATTATTTTAATCTGCTTTTAAAATGTAGTATATGGTGGGTACCTTTCCATGTCAGTAACTATTTATTCATAAAACGATTATTATTCCTTGCAAAATATTCCATTGTGTAATGTCCCATAATTTTCCCAAGCCATGCCCTCTGATACTGGACGTTCATTCTTCTTACTTTTGAACATAATGCTTCAATAAACAACCTTGTTTATGTATCTTTGAATGTATCTCTAATTACTTCCTCAGGTTACATTCCTAGAAATGAAATTGCTAGGTCAAAGGTAATAAACTTATTTACAGCTTTTGATAAGTATTGTCAAACTATGCTCCAGGAAACTGGTGCAGTGGTTTACTTTATGCCCCTGTCTTTCCCCTAGCAAATATTTTCTCTAAATTCCTGGCAGGGTTTGAAAAAAGTCCTTCTTTCCCAGAGGAGAGGAGGGCTAAGGAGGGCCAGTTTTTCAGTTGCTAATGGTTTGGTTGGGAAGGTTAATAAACCACCAAAGTGTGTTGTGAAGTAGGACGGACAGGTTTGAGAAGGACACAGGAAGTCCTCACACAGAAACAGGAAATCTAAAAGGTGGGAGAGCCTGAAAACCTAGCCAAGTCCCACTTGGGGGCATTGCCTAAATGCCCAGCCTTCAGGTGCCCGAGTCGGGGGTGCCTGAAGAGGACTCGCCCCCTTAGAATCTGCCCCTCACCCATACCTGTGCGGCACAGGGCTGGACTGCCAGCCTGCACCTGGCCCAGCCTCCCTTCAGCAGGAAGGATTTACAGCCAGTACCCTGCAATGGGGCCGATCGGAATGTGACACTATTGGTTGGTAAACAGCCATTTCCCCAAGCCCTGAGTGACCCCTACTGCCCAGCTGCCGCAGCCCCTCCCCTAGACCCCCTAGACCCTAGCAATTAAAAGGTTAGTGCCTGGCAAGGCCGGGGATCTGCAGGGACCCCAGCAAGTCTGTTCTGATGTTTTGGTGCCTGGAAAGAACTGGCTGCTGAATATTTTTACTTGGGCCCCTGTCCATCAGCCTAAGAGAAGCAGGATGGCGATCTGAACACCCGACGGGGGCAGCGATGAGGGTCCCCTAGCCCCTGTGCGGGAGGGCGGGGAGGAAGAGGTGGGGTATGGGTCGCAGGCCCCTGAGCTAAGACGAGTTTATTGTCGTCATTTCTCCTGCTTCCCCCCACCCGATCACCCCTCTGAGGCCCTCCCGGCTGCCCCCTTGGAGTCTCACAGGGTTAGAGGCGCAACTTGCAAAGCTTGCCCCAGACCCCTGGGGGCCCCCGCGCCCGCAGCTGCTGCCGGCCGCTCAACGTACCGCCCCACTCCTTGGGCAGTGTTGGCCCCAGGCACCATCTTCCCACCGTCCTCCTGCGGAAACGGGCAGGAGCGTGACGCAGCTCACACAGCTGGCAAGCAGGAAAGGCCGGCGTCAAAGCTCACAGGGCCTTTTAGGCAACATTTGATTTTTCAGAGCAGGTGTAGGTTACAGAAAAATCCTACAGAATGTGCAGCGTTCCCATATACTGCCCGCCAAACACAGAATTTTCCCTATTATTAACACTTTGCACTAGGGTGGTACATGTGTTACAACTGAGGAACGAGTATTTTTGTAACGATATGAACTAAAGTCCATAGTTTACATTAGGGTTCCCTCTTTGTGTTTTTGTCCTGTACAGTTCTATGAGGTTTGTGGGGTTTTGTAACTTTATTGTAGTACCATATATACAACATAAAGTACACAATTCACTGCTGTTAATTACACTCGCAATGCTGTGCTGCCTTCACCACCATCCATCACCAAAACGTTTCCCTCACCCCAGAGAGAAACTCTGTACCAATTAAGCATTAAACCCCCTCTGTGCACCCCCAGCCCCTGGCAGCACCCCAGCCCCTGGTAGCACCCCAGCCCTGGCAGCACCCCAGCCCCTGGCAGCCTATCTTCTAATTTCTCACTCCGTGAATCTGCATATTCTAATTATTTCAGCTAGGTGTGATCACACAATAGTTGTCCTTTTGTATCTGGCTTATTTCACTCAACATGATGTCTTCTAGGTTCATCTATGTTTTAAAATGGATCAGAACTTCATTCCATCGTGTGACAGACTACATTTTGTTGATCCAGTCACCTGCTGATGGACACCTGGGGTGTTGCCACATGTTAGTTATTGGGACTGATGCTGCTGGGAACACTGGGGCACAAATGTCCGACTCAGTCCCTGCTTTCAAGTCTTTAGGGTCTATACCTTGGAGTGGGATTGCCAGTCAGATGGTGGCTCTACACTTAGCAATCCGAGGAGCCACCACAGGGCCATTTTAAGACCTCGAAAAGCCTGGTGGGCTCGAGCTTTGAAGCCCCCACCCCCGGCGTCAAACACGTGCACATACACATGCACCCCTCCACAGAGAGAATGCAATGGATGGTCACTATCTGCACTGACTGCAGCCAACAGCGGACAGAGTTGTGTTTTACAGACATTTAATTCTCATCTATTCATTTCAATTTGGCAGTTTCCTTTTCCTATTCAAGAGTAAAAATTATTTTTCAGGACTCAGGCCTTTTTGTAACCCTTATGGCACCTAAACTCTGAAAGGCTACAACAGACTGGAAACTGGTCTTCTCACAGCACGCCCAGCTCCCCCTTCACCCTGTGCTTTGACCCCCAATTTATAAGCAGGAAAACCGTGTCCATGCACAGGATGCCTTGGGGTACAAAATAAGGCAATGTGCCTCACACAGCAGGAGCTCCAGAGGAAGAGCAAGCGTCAGCCCCACTTCTCTGGGGTTTCGTGGCTCTGCCCTCAGCATCTTGCCGTCTCCCCCAGCTGTAAAGATGGCTGCCAGAGCCCCCGCTGGCGACGTCAGGCTGATAACTAAGCGCCTCGGCTCCAGGCTGGCAAGAAGATGCCACGGTTCCCACCTGGCGAGATGGCTGCTGCCTCTCTATGCTGATGTGATGCTGCTGGGGCTCCGGTCTGGTAAGATGGCTGCTGCCTCTCCAGGCAAAATGTCTAGTTTAGAAGGGGCCGTGTCTTCCATTGTGTCTTCTCTGGCTTGAATTGTGTCCCCCACAAAAAACAGGTTGAAATCCTCTTCCCCAGGACCTCAGAACATGACCTTATTTGGAAATAGGGCGGTTGCAGATGGAATTAGTTAGGATGAGGTCATCCTGGGGCAGGGCAGGCCCTTAATCCCGAACAGCATCCTTCTAAGAAGGGGAGATGAGACAGACCCAGAGGGACAGCAGCCACGAGGACAGAGTCAGAGAGGAGTAGATTTATGCTGGCAAGTGTCAGAATACGGGAAGAGGCAAGGAAGGAGCCTCCCCTAGGCACCTGGATTGCAGACTTTAGGCTCCGGAACTGGGAGAGAATAAATTTCTGTTGGGTTAAGCACACAGTTTGTGGGACTTCGCTATGGCGGTCTCAGGAACCTAACAGTCTCCTCCTTAGAGCACAGGAAACTGTCCACAAACTCCTGAGCAGATCTTCCCTCTGGTAACACTGACCAGAACTGGGCCCCCTGCCCACCCCTGAGGCCCTCACAGTTGAAAGTGGGCACCCAAGTCCTCTACAACCAACTACAGCTTCCTGTCTACAGTCACAGGATTTTACTAGTCCCGTCTTCATCAAAATGACTTCACTCTCCCAGGAAAACTGGGCCCAGGAAGACAAAAGCCACAAATTACCTTACTTCTTGACTTCAGGGAAATCCAGTTAATGCTGCACAACTTTCCAACAGGCAACAAACAACTTTCAGGCCCCAAGACTTCGAAATCTTCCCTTCACAGTGACCACCAATACTAAACTATTATAACATGATCCTTACCCAATTCTAGTTAAGCCCTGCATCAGATGAGCTGCCTTAGCCAGACCCCCAAACCTCAGTACCTCAGCTTTGCCCTTCCCCTTCTGCTGTACTATGACTCTTCCAAGTAAATTTTAAGCAATAGACTCAACTTCTTATCAACAGGTTGTTTGGGTGGTATTTCCAGGGAGCCAGAACTTGTGAAAGGGAAGGGGACCATCCGGGTAGGCAGGAGCCAAGTTCTCTAGGCTGCTGGAATAAATCTCCCCTGGAGGGCTGGGCACTGCCTGCCAAAAAGGAATAAGGGGTCATGGATGTCAAGAGGCAACCAAGAGTGTCTGCTGCAGAAACCAAGGCCCAGCGAGGTGAAATGCTTTGCCCAGGGTCACGCAGGAGCTGGCAGCAGATCTGGAGGGAGAATCAGGGCCGCCTCCTCCAAGTTCCAGGCTCTCCTGCCGAGAAGGGCATTGCCCTTGTGGCCCAGCCCCAAGGGAAATCTAGATGGGCTCCTTCCCAGCATCTCCCTCGCGCTGCTGCCTCAGGGTGACTCAGGAGGAAACGCCTGTCCCTCGTCCCTCCACGCTAATCCAGCTGGGCTCAGGAGAGGGGAAAATGTAAGCTAATTGCTCAGTGATTAACTCTAGCCAATTAACAATCTGAGCTGGCCCTGGGTCCAGGGCCGGCGGAAGTAAGGTCACTGAGCATGGGCTGCCGGAAAGGGCAGCCGGGCAGGACCGACTTCCGGCCGCGGGGGCTGCCGGGTGGGCACGAGATGGACAAAGGCAGGCGCAGGGCCGCGCATGCGCGGGCTTCAGGGCGCACGTGGCGGAGGGTGGGACGCGGGGCCCGGGTGTCCGCCGCCGGAAGCCAGGTCCCGGGGTGGGGGGCCCGGCGTGGCGCCCAGGCCAAGGGAAGGGGCCGAAAACAGAAGGGAAAGCGCCAGCAGCGTGCAGAGCGCGGGTGGGGGCGGGGGTGCCGAGGCGGCGCGCGGAGGGCCAGGCGCGGGGGCGGCGGGGAGCCGCAGGCCCCCAGCCCTGCAGACCCGAGCGGCGTGCGCGCCTGTGCCTGTCGCCCCCCGGTGGCTGCGTGAGGGACTGCAGCCCTGGTGGGTTTCCCAGCCCCCGAGACCCTTCAGGAAGCAGGGGGCCCGTCTGCTGGAGCGAGAGGCGCGCCCCACGAGCTTGCGCTGCATCGCAGGGCGGAGGGCTGGTGTTCCGGGGTTTTGCAGGCTGGATGTCAAACACCCTTTTTTATTTATTTTTTTTAGGGCCAGGCCCCCGTTTTATTGAGGGACTTCTAGGGGGTGGAGGAAGGGGGTGGGGACGAGGTCCGACGTCGGCAAACCGGCAGGGACCTCCCGACCTCGCGGCTGCGGAAAGCCCATTATTTTTTTTTTAAGTCATTATTAAGAATTAAATCATATAAACCTACAGTTAAATAAATTCTATTAAAAAGCAAAGGTAACGAATCAATTGTATTGACCAATATAAATAAAGCATACAGTTCATCCAGTGTACAATCAATGGTATTTGGTATAATCGCATAGTTGTATTTAAAAAGAAAAAAAAAAGGTAACAACCAAAAGGACCACTTCCTAATTCTTATACTACATTTTGCTACTACCTGCGTTCTGGAAGTCTCGTCCGTGGTGGAAAGTGCTGGCTGGTTCACCATTGCGCCTTTTCCCCGTGGGGGAAGGCGTTACCGAACATGATCCTCCGGTGAGCCGAGGAGGAGCGGTGGCCAGGACGTGTTGCCGGTTGTCTGGAGGACACGTGGGAGATGGCTGCGCCTGCCGGCCGGTGGCAACGGCTGAGGCCGCTCTCGGCCTTGCGTTCTCCTGATTGCCCGGGACTGCGCCATGTATGGCTGAATGCTCACTCGACAGTAAAACTGTTCTCTTGCTCTTGTGGAGAGGTTTTCTGGGTTGGCAGGAGATTTTATTTTTATTTTTAACTATTTCTCTAACATGCTCAAACTCTAACTCAGCTCTTCAGCTGTATCTCCTACTGTCGCCGTGTGATCCAGGCCAGGAAAGAGCCCTGGTTCCCCAGCGCGAGTGAGCTGGGTCCACGCTGCTCTGTAGGCTCCAGCTCCCTTCAGATTAAGTCTCTGTGTGTGTGTGTGTCTGTCTCTCTCTCTCTCCCTCTCTCTCTCTCTCTCACACACACACACACACACACAGATTTTGGAAATTCTTCCCAACTTTAGAGTATAGCTGGATACTTTGACTCAACATCAATCCCCAGGAATTTTTTAAAAGTCTGTACATCGAATCTGAAAAATAAATCTAGCTTTGTAAAAGCTTTTAATTTTTTCCTTTATTAGAGAAGTTGTGGGTTCACAGAACTATCATGCATAAAATATAGGATTCCCATATACCACCCCATTATTAACACCTTGCACTGGTGTGGAATCTTTGCTAACTGATGGAAGCACATTTTTATAATTGTGCTATTAACTATAGTCCATCATTTAACTTAAGGTTCACTGTGTAGTGTAGTTCCGTGGAATTTTTTTTTTTAAAGCTTATGCGAATATCCTCGCTGTCCTGATTTTGTGATAATCAGAGTAGGCTAACCATTCGCTATATTAGAAACCATGCACGTGTCCCCAGACCTAGTTTTTCTCCCCAGGTCTGGGTTTTAGAATGCTGGTGATAAACTAAGGCTGATTTATTATATGACCATCCTGCATGGGAAAAGACTGTAACTCTAGGTATCTTTGGTCAACCCTTAGCAGGGGGATGGATGTAGCACAAATGGTTGGGCATCCATCTCCCATATGGAGGGAACTGGGTCCAATCCCCGGGACTTCCCAGTAAAAAATTTAAAAAAAAAGAAAAATATAGAAGGCACATGGGCCACGAGGCCCCGTGTGCGGGTGTGCCCCCAAGGCCCTGCAAGCAGGTGCGCTGTCAGGCCCCGCGAGCCACACAGTAAGACGATGACGTAACAGGAGAGTGACACAAGGGAAAGCCAAGACGAGACGTGTCGGAAAACCAGGAACTAAGGTGGCACAGGCTGTAGGACGCCTC
>JAQZBX010102047.1:0-11199 GCA_029593785.1 Cabassous unicinctus
GCATGGGCTCCTTCAATTGTATGTTGGACACAAACCCTGCAGGCCTTCTCAGATTCCCTTGACCACATCCTTCTTTCTATCTTGGTGTTCCACGGGCACCTTAACTCCCAGGTTTGGGTAACATGCCACACTACAGGGCTTGCCACTGAGGGGCAGAACGATGACCTCTGGAAGCACAAGGGGTTTAGCTGTCTGTAGAGTGAAACTTGAAGGGTGGGAAATGGAAGATGGGAGAGTACCCGGCAGATAAATTACCCCTTCCTTCTCCCCTCTAAGAACTGCTCTGAGATATGGATTTCCTTATAAACTCTCGGGAGAACTCCTGTGTGCTGAGCAAACACACCTGGGAACCGGGAGCTGTGTGTTCTTTGCAGCTCGTTGTCAAGCAGTAGCCAGCATAACACACAGCATTGCATTTCTCCACATCTTCCCTTGTTGCACTTTGTCCTCACCCTCTCTGTCCTGGGCTTTCACCTCCCAATAAAGTGTCACCACATTAGTCTTTAACTCAGACTTTACTTCCTAGAGGTCCTACATAAGACAAATGCTAAGGATAAGGACCAAAATGTCTTTCCAGGGCTCTACAAGGATTGGTTCCTGTCTACTTCTTTAGCCTTTCTACTCCCCTACCACTCTCCCATCATTTTTCTATCTCTGGTCACAACAGAAGGTTCTTTGTTAATGCCAAGTCCTCCCTCACATGCCAGAAAGTTTATCTGGAAAGCCTTCCTCTCCTCCATGTCCCTGGCTTCACCAGGCTAACTCCTCCTTTGCCACCAACCTCAGTGTCCATGTCATTTCCTTCACTTCCTTTGGAAACCTTTCCTGCCATCTTCCTGTTCTCTCCTACCCCACATCTCCTAAGTCCTATGTCCCTTAGTTGGGGGCTCTCAATGGTCTATGTCTTGTTTCCTTAGAACACTTACCAGGGTTGTAATTCTAAGTTCAGTAGTGAGGTGATTGAACCATGTCTGCCCTCTCCCCCCTAGACTGTAAAACCCCATGAAAGCAGAGACATATCTCCTTTGGCTCCCTATTCCATTCCCAGCACTAACACAGAGCCTAACATTCAATAAACATGCACTGAGTAAGTGAACTCATTGGATTTATCACTATTATTTTATGGATGAAGAAGCAGATATCAGAGAGATTGAGAGATTCATTCAAGATCAGACAGCTAGCTGAGTGGTAGAGTTCAATTGTACCTTCTACCTTTTAAAAAATGTATGTGTATTTTTAATTGGAGAACTTGTAAGTTTACAGAAAAATCCTGCAGAAAATAGAGTTCCCACATACCCTCCCTCACATGCACAGTTTTCCCTATTATTAACACTTTGCATTACTGTAGTATCTTTGTTAAAATTGATGGAATAATACTATTATTACTATACTATTAGCCATAGTCTGTAGTTTACATTGGAATTCACTCTTTGTGTTGTATTGCCCTACATTAAAAAAAAAATTTTTTTTATTCTAGTAACATATAAACAACATAAACTTTCTTCTTTTAACCACATTCAAATACATAATTCAGTGGTGTTATTTACATGCACGATGCTGTGCTACCATCACCACCAGTTACCCAAACTTTTCCATCTTCCCAAACAAATGCTATGTCAATTAAGCATTAACTTCCCATTTCCTACCCTCATCCTGGCCCCTGGTAACCTGTGTTGTAGTTTCTGATTCCATGAATTTGCTTATTTTAATTCTTTCCTATCAGTGAGATCATACAATATCTGTCCTTTTGTGTCTGGCTTATTTCATTCATCATGAGTCCATGTAGTGCTATATATCAAGACTTCATTCCTTTTTAGAGCTGAATAGTATTCCATTGTATTTATATACCACATTTTGCTTATGCATTCATCTGTTGATACACACTTGGGTTGCTTCCATCTTTTGACAAATTGTGAAAAATGCCACTATGTACAAATAGGGCTATATTAGTCAGCCAAAGGGGAGTTAATGCAATATACCAGAGATTGGTTGGTCTTTATAAAGGGTATTTATTTGGGGTAGAAGTCCACAGTTACCAGGCCATAAAGCATAGTTTCTTCCCTCACCAAAGTCCATTGCCATGTGTTGGAGCAAGACAGCTGCCGACGTTTGCCAGGATTCAGGCTTCTTGGGTTCCTCTCTTCCGGGGGCTGCGTTTCTCTCAGGGCTTAGCTCCTGGTTCCTCCACAAGGTCAGCTGTAGACTATCAGGTGAATGGCTCGCTTCTTTTCTCCGGGGGCCTTCTCTCCAACATCAAAACTGCTTCTCAAAAACTGCTCCCTCTGTCCTTTGCCTTGCCTTTTATATTCCCCACCCACCAAGGGCTGGGGCTCAACACCCTACTGACATGGCCCAGTCAATGCCCTAATCATAACTTAATCATGCCCAGATTAACAGATCAGTTTACAAGCATGATCCAATTATATTTTTGGAATTCATAATTACATCAAATTACCAAACGGCTACAAGGGCCAAGATTTTTGTTGTTGTTGCTACATACCTGGATGAAGCCAAATGGTCAACAGTGGCCCTGCAATGAGCTCATCCCCCATTGCCCACTCTCTGATGAGTGGAAAAGACTCTCACTAACCTTAAGAGAGTGATTTCAGGAAAAGAAAACATCAGCCTCCTGATATTGTAGATATCACTGGGCCTTTGTCACCCTAGAAAACATTATTTGTATTGACATGTTTTAATACTACTTGGGAAAAAAGCCTTCAAATCACGGAAGAAAGAACACACGTGCCTCTGCAGCAGTGGCATCCCCACTGAGGCACAGTGAGCACAAACACTGAGCATTTTGACAGGAAATCATGCAGATATTTACTTTGGTGACAGCAAGATTTCCCAATGATTTCTTCCCAGGTCTAAACTATATGGTTATACTTCTTCTAAAAGAACATGCAGGCAGCAATAGGGAAGCCTGGCTTTCATCAAATTATACCTGTTTCTTTATTATGAGCAAATACCTCTGCCAAGTCATAAGCATCTTTTGATTTGATTTTCCTGATGTGGTATAAGAGTGAGAAATCAGTTAATCCAGGAGTGAGAACATACAAATAACAGAGACCTGAGCTGAACAAGCTTTTGGCAGGCAAAGCTTTATAGAGTACCTTTTCTTTTCTAGTTGAGGTTGAAAGGAGTTGATACAATCAAGAACACACAACTTAAATTCCCATGGGAATGACTAACTAATTCATGGAGGATAACGAAAAAAATCTACAGATAATTTAAAACCATTACACTGACTGTCAGAATTCACTTTTCCTTTGAAGAAACTGCCCTGGTGGCCAATAAGTATGAAAAATTATTGTCTGTTTTTCCTTGTTTCTTCTTCTGCTTATCATTTAGGACAGTCCTATTTATTGAAATTAATCAACAAATATTTATTATCTGCTATACAAATAAGAAGACAAAATATATGAGGACACTGCCCTTACTAAGTTTAGGTAAGTTTGGGTTACAATTTGGTAGGTTTTACTTATGGTTTTTATTTTTTGTTTTTAACCCAAATGGTGGTATACTATATAACTACTAAGCATCTTGCTTTTTTACGTAACAATATATCTTAGGGAGGGTTCCATATTAGATATGTCTAAGAATAGAACTGCCTCATTCTTAATAGCTATATAATATTCCATTGTATGAAAATATCATAATTTGTTTGAACAGTATCTAAATGATGCACATTAAATCTTTTGCTAGTACAAATAATGCTGCAATGAATAACTATGTACATTCATTATTTCCCATTTGCCAGTATATCTGTAGGATAAATACCTAAAAGTTGAATTGCTCTGTTAAATTGCTAAGAACACATGCACCTGTTGTTAGCTATTGCACTCAAACAGTTATTGCCAAACTGTTTTCCATGAAGGAAGGCAATATACATACTCCCATAAACACTCTCAATATTCACCCTCATGCATTTGGTACTTTACTGTTGAGTGGCCTCAGCGAGAGAAGAAATCATCACATTTTGTCAATTTTTTCCAATCCAAAGATAAAAAAAGACATCTCATTTTTAATTTGAATTTATTTTATTATGAATGAGACAGAACACTTTTCATAGGTTGAAGTAAGTATTTAGGTCTATTTATGGATTCTCTGTTTTATTTCATTTGATCTGTCTTGCCAAAAAATGGAAGCAACCCAAGTGTCCAACAATAGATGAATGGATAAGCAAAACGTAGTATATACATACAATGGAATATTATTCAGCATTTAAATGGAATGAAGTTCTGATTCATTTGGCAACATGGATGATCCTTGAAGACATCATGTTGAGTGAAATAAGCCAGGCACATAGTATTGTATGATCTTACTGATATGAAATAATTAAAATAAGCAACTTCATAGAATCAGAAACTAGAATTGGGTTACTGGGGTCCAGGGATGGGCAGAGAATGGGGAATTAATACTTAATTGGTACAGAGTTTCTGTTTGGGGTGATGAAAAAGATTTGGCAATGGATGGTAGCAATTAACAGCATTGTGAATGTAATGTACACCACTGAATTTTATATTTGAAAGTGATTAAAAGGGGAAATTTTAGGTTGTATATATGTTTTTATAAAAACAACACATAGAACTGTGTAACATAGTGAACCCTAATGTAAACCACGGACTATAGTTAATAGTACAATTAATAATATTTCATCAGCTGTAACGAAGGTACCACATAAAGCAAAGTGTAAATAATAGGGAAAACTGTGGGGGGTGGGGAGTAGGGTGGTGAAGAGTATATGGGAACTCTGTATTTCCTGCATCATTTTTTCTATAAACCTACAACTTCTCTATTAAAAAAAAGAAAAAATATATATATATGTATCTTAAAAGTATGCCATACTAAGGGGAGGTATGGAATAAAGACCATCTTTTCCACCTTCTCTTGCTAGGGGTGGCTGAGCCAAGCTATGTAAGTGATATTGTTATATGGAGCTTCCAAGGACTTACAGGGAGCTGAATCTTCTGGGAGAATCCTTTTTTCATCCATTTAGCCTTGATGGCCTGTGTTAGGAAGTTGGTATAATACAGAGATGAATAAGATATGGTCCCTATCCTCTAGGTATTTGCAATGAATCGTATGTCACATTAGACGTACAAACACTGCCAGAATGCAGAAGAAAAAGGAATTAATTCTGAGGGAAGAAAACTCAGAAGATCTCACAAAAAGGACACTATATAAGCTGGACTTTTAAGAATGAACAATAATAAAATAATAATAATTAATAATAATTCAGTTTGAAGACCTACCATGTACCAGGCAGTGTGCAAAATGCTTTATAGGCATTATCTCATTTATTCTATGGCAATCCAATGAGATAAGTACTATTACTGTCCCAATTTTACAGATAAAAAAACCAAGGGACAGACAGATTAAATGACTTGCCTGATATTAACGAGCTAGTTAGGGACTGAGCCAAGACCCCTCTAGCTTCCCTAAACCTGTAACTCAACACAGCACTCTGCTGTCTTGGCTGGAAATCGTATAAGCCACTTGTGTTTTTTTAAGATTTATTTTTATTTTTTAAATTTATTTATGCCCCCCTTGCTGCTTGTGCTCATTGTGTCCATTTGCTGAGCATTTTTCTGTGTCTGCTTGTCTCCCTTTGTTGTATCATCTTGTTGCGCCAGCTTGCTCGCCGCACCGTGCAGGTCAGTTTGCCTTTACCAGGAGACACCGGGAATCGAACCCGGGGCCTCCCATATGGTAAATGGGAGCCCAACCAATTGAGCCACAGCTGCTTCCCTAAGCCACTTATTTTGATGATGCAGTCAAATAGTGGTCAGTGCAGTCAATTCATCAATACAAACTGATTGTTAGGCCAGTACTTCCTAATGCGTGTTAGGCAGAACATTAGTCTTTTGAGATACTCTGCAAAGAAAAAAAATAGAAGACTTACAGACACATTAACCCATAAGTCCCAAGAAGGGCTTTAGTAAAAAACAGCTTAATTTTATTTTATTAAAGCCAGGGTTTCTCTGACCACAGAACTTTTTTTTTTTTTTTACTTTTGTGTTACATCTTTGAACATAAATGGCTTTAGACTCTACATACATAGATTTTTCTTTTTAAAAAAGTTGTCACATTACAGAGAAGGGCTTAGTAAACAGTCCTGTTTGTGACTCCTAGCACGGCTATAATATTAACACTGGTATGTGTATATGTATGTATCTATATTTATATCTATAGCTACGCCTAAATATATGTATAAAAAAAACACCCACACCCCTCCCTCTACAAACACACATATAAAATACTGCAAATCTTGAAATAGATTGAGAAGTGTGCTTGTAAAGTTAAAATCAGGTAAAAAACATCTGAGGTAAGTGACCAGGTTATTCAAGCCCTATTTGAAGGCAATTAATCTAAAAGAGATGCTTGCTGTGTGGATCTGCAAAGTGACAAAGTGATAAACCACACAGTACAATTGCAATTCGATTTCCCAATCTATGACAGCAGCTAAAATAAACCCTTCGTACCAGAACAGTGCCAACAGTATCTTCTAAATTAAAGAACAGAAGAAACGGTTTCATTAATTGATGCTTCAATGGCTAGGTAAATATTTATATACACCAGAAGCACTGTACTCAAAATTTACAGTGGCAAAGCCGCCTGCAGCAACCAAAATATTGATTATGTCATAAAAACTCAAGGTTATTAACCCAATATCTTTTTGCTTTGTATGAAACTAATTGCTAGGCCAGGGAATGCAATTTCTGAGACAATTACCAGGAATAGGGGTGCTTTAATGACTTTGTCTTATTGTTTTGCGTAAATAAATAGTAGCTGCCTAGTCCAGGACACTGGATGAATTTCCTTCCATACCTAAGAGTTAATCAAAAGCATTTCTCACCAGGGGCCCAGGTGATTCTTCACCTGAAGTTAAAACTTTGCACATTTCAAATTTGAAATTTATGTTTCTGAAGCGGTACACTTCCTTGGGCAAACATCAGCATCTGATGACACATTATCAACTGTAAGGTACCATGAAGGAAAACATAAATGTAAGCCATTAAAAAACAACATGCATCTCTATTACCGAAGCCCAATGGTAGTCATTTGCTAGTTTGACTCCGCAAGCAGAAGCTCTGTTAGTATCTGGGGTTAGCTGGAAGGTGTGTGTGTGGGAAAGGGGGGGATGGGGGAGAGGGTGGACTTTGTCCTTATATGCTGGGTTTTCTGCCAGGAGCCAGGCAATCCTTTCTCCATACTGTGCCTGCAGCATTTCTCAGGACACAGCCAGGCATGGCCCAGTTTACTGCTACAGGACAAAAGGGACAAGGAGGGGTCAGGGCCTAGAAGCTGACTTTCCACCTGGAGTGGGCAGACTCCAGGGAGACAAAGCCAGCTGAAGGGGCAGTGAAGGTAGAGTTTAACATCTGGAGGGTATGATGACAGGCAAACTTTGGTGGTGCCAGCAAACAGCAGCATTATTGGCGCCACACAGAGCAGTAGGGATGTCCCAAGAGGTAAAATATGGCAATCAATAATGCTGGACTTGGTGATATTTAAAAACCCAGGAGGATAGTCATCTACAGGGGGGAACAGTCAGCAGGAGCTAGGACCCAGGCACAGGCTGTAAAGAGGATTTTCAGGGTAGAGGCCCAGGTCATCAGAACAAAATAGAAGCTTAATATATTAGTTAGGATCTTATAAGCTAGCTGCTGTAACAAAGAGATCCAATATAATGTGGCTTAAATAAGATGGAATTTTATTGTGTAACACTGCTGAACAGGAAGAGCCACCCTCAGCACCTCTGCTCTTGGTCTCAGCTGGCTCACCAGCCTCTCCTCTCAGTCATGGCTGGCTCACCAGCCTCTCCTCTAGGTCACGGCTGGCTCAGCAGCCTCTCCTCTTGGTCACAACTGGCTCACCAGCACCATGTTGGAGTTCCAGCCTGTGGGAAGGGAGAAAGGGAGCATGGAGGGCAAGGAACTTGATTTTGAGGCTTAGGAAGCAGAAGATACACACATCTATTCATTGGCCAAACCTCTCTTACTCCTAGCTGTAAGAGAAGCTGGGAAATGTAGTCTGCAACTGCAAGGTCAAGTGTCCAGCTAAAATTCAGGGAAAGGGGCTCTATTAGTTTCCTGTGGCTCCTGTAACAAATTACCACAAACTTGGTGGCTGAAAACAATAGAAAATTAATCTCTGAGAGTTCTGGAAGCCAGAAGTTCAGAATCAGCATTGCTGGGCAGAGCCAGGCTCCCTTGGGAAAGATTTCCTTCCTTGTGTCTTCCAGCTTCTGGTGGCTGCCAGCACTCCTTGGTTCGTGGCTGTGTCTCTCCAATTTCTGCCTCTGTGGCCACATGGCCTTCTCCTCTGGGTGTGTGTCAGATCTCCCCTGCCTGCCTCTGATGAGGCCCCACCTGATAAACCAGAATAATCTTCCTGTCTCAAGAGCCTTAACTTAATCACATCTATGAACACCTTTTTTCCAAATAAGCTAACATTTACAG
This sequence comes from Cabassous unicinctus, assembly GCA_029593785.1. Lineage (NCBI taxonomy): Eukaryota > Metazoa > Chordata > Mammalia > Cingulata > Chlamyphoridae > Cabassous > Cabassous unicinctus. The sequence continues at coordinate 8,466 of JAQZBX010102047.1, forward strand.
GTTCCAGGGATCAGGGCCTGATATTTTTGGGTGCCGCTATTCAGCCTACCACAAGCGTGCTCAGTTACTAAAAGGAAGAAGGGGAGAATGATCTCTGCCACACCCAGACATCAGAACTTGAACTCTGGTCACAGAGTAGACCTCAACCAATGCTGAGCACCAAAGAATGAGTCTCCAGCACTGTGGGTTGTGGACTGGTGTGCAGCCTGAGGCAGGGTGACAGGCTGCTGGGGCAGAGCTGGGTATCCCTGGCTGTGGGGAAAGCAGAGCCACTTAGAGGAGGAGCCAGGTGGCCTGTGAAGTGCTTGAACCAGTAAGTGAGTACTAAGGCCTTGGCAAAGCCCTGTTCACAGGTCATGGTCCCTTAAGAGAGAAAGGATGCCCTCCTCCCCACCCCCCAGTCCCATAGTCTTTTTTTTTTTAACAAATCAATTTTATTGATTTATATTAATAAATAAAGCTTACAATTCATCCAAAGTGTACAAGCAGTGGTATCTGGTATAATCACATAGTTGTGCATTCATCACTTCAAGCATTATTAGAGCATTTTCATTATTTCAAGAATAATAATAATAAACAAAAAAACAAACAAACAAGAAAATGCTTCACCTTCTCAATCCATGTTTCCCTGGCTGTACATCACTGCTCCGGTTCCACATTCTTTACCCTCCTCACCTCCATCCCCCCAAAAAGCAAGAAGTCTAGATGCTTGGCAGTATGATGGAGAAACCCCTTTCACCCACTTCCCCAATCCAACCCCCGAAGTCACCACTCACAACAGCTGAATCCTTCCTGACTTTTCTGTGTGTTTATAAACACACACACACAAAGGGAAATATAGGAATTCCTTTTCATGTAAAGAGGATTATGCCATTCATATGTTGTATTTTTCCATTTATAATATATCATAGACATTGTTGCTTGTCAACAAGTGTAAAAAAATTAGTTCTCACAATATCTTGCTAGGCAAGATGTTGAGCACTTTAGGTGTTTTTATCTCATTTCCCCCTCACAACCACCTTATTAGGCAGGTATTGTTATTTTCCTGTTTTGAAGATGACAGGGAGTTTAAGTGACTTGCTGAAGGCCACACAATGGGTGAGTGTCAGAGCTGGGATTTGAACTGAAATTGCCACTACATCGACTTCAATCTTTGGTAACGTCTTTTTGCTGTCATTTTTCTACCCTAGACATCCTTATAAGTCGTGTCACGCAGCTCTTCCACTGGGAAGCTCGTCAGCTGTTGCACCAGATAAGCTCAACTTTTGCATCAGCACCTCTTAGACTGCCCTGGAAACCAGCATGGTCTCCCTGGCTACTGGTCTGCTTGCTGTCTCCAGCACTTGGCTTCAGCTGCTCCAGCTGGCTGGTGCTGGGAAGGAGCCCTCAATTCCATTCCAGTGGTTGTACCTGCTTTGGTCCCAACCCATTGCCTAACCTTTGTTCTGCCTCCAAATTTGTGTTCTTAAGCCCTAGTGAGTTGGGGCCAGCATCCGTCGCCCCTGCTCAGAGAAGCCAGCCCTGCCTGGCACCTTCTGCCTGGAAATCTAAAGTCATTAATGGTGAGTTTTGACTCCTCCCTGGAGCCCCGAGGGGGCACTGCTCCCCTCTGATGCTACAACGAATACAAATTCTTTGTGATTGTCAGCATGTGTGTCAATCTCTCCACCTGGGTCTTCCCCTTTGCCTGACACCAGCGAGACCTCTGCTCCTCCTCTGGCCTGTAACCATGGAAACAGACACCAGAGAGGGGCTGCAGCCCCCGTTTGTCCTGAGTCCTTTGCTTCCTCCTGTTTCCTCGGTGCGCATCTTCTGGGGCACGCAGAGCAGGCCCATCCTGGTTCAGTTTGGTCTCATGCAAATAGGATCAAGACCCCATTTACAAATGATTTCACACCCACAGGACTCGGGTTTGGACTTGAACAGGTATTTGTGGGGGACACGACTGGCCTTCTGCTGAGGTCTCCCTACCCCTTGGCAGCCTGAGTACCCTTGGCTTCGCCCCCATTCCCACACCCAGCTAAGTCCAAGGTCTTGCCAGGATTGCCAGGAGCCTCCTGGGGCTTGTATTTCTATGATTCTCCCCACCTCTGCCTCCTGTAGCTCCTGCCTGTTTCAACTACACCCAGTCAAACCAGACATGGCCCTTCACCCATGTCCACAAAGAGGCCTCTCATCCCAAGTGTTTTAGGAGTTTAGTCAACTTTTCTGAAGATGTAGCAGCCATGGGCAACAGTCATATGTTGAAGCCCACAGCCTTTGAGAATCACTTCTTCTCCCACTGACCCGCCTTCCCCCTCCCTCTCAGACCAAGATGGGTCCCTCTCCTTGCTGTAGGTAAGCAATTTAGTAACCACTTTTGGCAGCTGGATCATGCTCTTGGGGTCTTCCTCCACACCTTATCACAGTATTTATTCCAAAGTAACACAAAACTCTCCCTAAGAATTCTGGTGAACAAGAATTTCTGCACTTCATATGCCTCCCATTCCTGGACTTCAGAGATGGGGAGAGGCAAGGCAGATCCTACTCCCACCACTAGGGACTGTAGCCCCCTGTCACAGTCTCCTAGAACTGTGGTTCTCAAAGTGTGGTCCCCGGACCAGCAACTTCAAGGTCAACTGGGAATTTGTGAGAAATGTGAATTCTCCACCCCATTTCAGATCCCCTGATGCAGAAACTCTGGGGGTGGGGCCCAGCACGCTGCACTTTAACAAGCTCTCCAGCTGCACCTGAT
>JAQZBX010102048.1:0-11197 GCA_029593785.1 Cabassous unicinctus
GGACCTGGGTGTCTCCAGAGCCCTCAGGAGCCCCACTATTTGGGGTGATATCCACTTTGGAATTCTATGAGATCCTACTGAGATGTGTGTAACTGTCACCTCTGGGATGACCTCCCGACTCATTTTGAAGTCTCTTAGCCATATAAACTCGTTTGTCTTTACCTTTTCCCCATTTTATTCAAAGTCTTTTTCCAGTCGCATTGCCAGTTGGCACTTGGTAGCAATCCCTCAGTGCCAGGGAAGTTTATCCCCAGGAGTTATGTTCCACACCAGGAGGAAGGCAATGCATTCATATGCTGAGTTTGACTTAGAGCGAGGCCACATTTGAGCAACAAGGAGGCCCTCAGGAAGCAACCCTTAGGCACCTCATAACAATAGGCTATGTTTCAATTTCAAGAGCAAAGACTCATAAGGCTAGTCATCAATATCAATGACCCATCAGTGTATCATTCTCCTTTGTCAGTCACTGCCCCTGCACTTGGGAAACTATTGCTGCTCCCTTAGAGAATATGGCAGAGCTCTCCAGGATGGGAATTCAGTATTCTCTCATTTATTCAGTGATTTTCCACCCACTGTGACAATGCCCCATGAACATTTGAACATTTTTATTCACCTTATATTTATGCTCAGGTGAACTTCCTCCCATACATCCCCCATCCCTGACACCCCACACCAATAATCCCCCCAACCCAGTTGTAACCCTTCTGTGATCCAAAGCTTCTTCTAAGATGTAGCCATTACAATATCTGACTACAATTTATAGGAAAATGAAATAATAATGATAAGTTTAAATGTAAGAGATAAAGTACATAAAAATGCAAAAAAACACTAAAAAGAAAATAAAATTAAAAGATTGGGATATTACTCAGAAATCACAGGGAGCACCTTTAAAAAAATGTATATATATATATAACAAATAACATTTATGTAAACAAATGCACATGTATGCATATGTATTTTTATATCATTTTACAAATATTGGTATGTATTGTGAAAAATTTGATTTTTACCCACAATAAAAGAAAAAAAAAAAAGATTGGGACATTAAAAAATGAAAAATATATTTAAAAATTTTTTTTGACCTTTTGCCTTTCATCGCTGCAATATCTGGTGTCCAATTTGTACTGTGGCACCTTCCCTCTCTCATTCCCTAGTGTCTCACTATTTTTTATTTTGTTTTCAAAGAAGTTTTGTCACAGCAAAATCACACACAGAATACAGGAGACTCTCATATACCTAACATCCTCCCCTTTCCTACCCCCCGTATTAATATCTTTTTATATGTGGATGGTAGCATTGTTATAACTGATATACAAAGAGTGAAACATAGCTACTAAACATTGTCAATGGTTTACACTATGGTTTACAGATATTTACCATATCCTGTGTCCATCACTGTATGGTAATGAAGAACATTTCCACTGACCACTAAATACCCCGTTTGATCTATTCTATTCCTTCTACCCCATCCCCCCAGGACCCACAATGACCCCCTGGCTTGACTCGTTGGATGACAATATTCATAGTTACAAGAAACAAGAGGTCTTGACACACTGGTTTGTCCTCCCTTATTAGGAACCCCCCTTGCTCTTGAGAGACTCCCACCTGTCTATATCTGAACAAATCGGTCCTCCCAAAGATGGGAGTCCAACTCCTTCCTGCTCATTATGTGTGTCTCCACCCACTGATACAGCACAATATGACAGAATGTACACTCACACACTCCCTAGGAGCCTACTCCAGGTGCCCCCTGTCCTGAATGCTCCCCCAACCAACACCCTAAACCAGTGAATCTTCCTTGTCATATTGCCATAAGAGTATTCCCACCTCTGTACTGTCAAACTTATATCCGTAAATCCCCAGTGTTTCCTCCATTCATATCAGTGAAGTCATTTACTGTTCTTCTTTCAATGCCTGGCTTGCCTCACTCAACATAAGTTCCTCAAGATTCATCCATGTTATCCCATGTGTTAGCACTTTATTCTTTCTTACAGTTGAGTAATATTCCATTGCATGTATGTACCACATTTTCTTTATCCATTCATCTGTTTTTGGGCACTTGGGTTGATTCCAACTTTTGGTAATAGTACACAGGTTTTAAGGGTGTTGAAATGGGACATTGGAGTGAATTCTGAACCAGTGTTGCTCATTCTTCAAATATATCCCTTGGGTATGAATCCTCTAGTATCTTGTTAAAATGCACGTTCTGATTCTGTAGATCTGGTGTGAGATGGGGGCTTTGATTCTGATTTTCTTCCAATCCCTTCAACATGCTCAAGCTATAGATCCACTTACTGCACACTAAGTCCTGAGGCCTTGTTTGGGGTCTCACCTCCACAGAGAAGTGGTTATCAAATTTTGATGCCTACAGAAATTGCCTGAGGGTTTTTCAAACTCTTGAGTACCCATGCAAAACAATGGAATGATTAAATTCCTATCTCTGAATGGGACCCAGGCATTAAAAAATTTTAAAGCTCCCAGGTGAATTCAGTGTGCAGAGGCATTTGAGTTCTACTTCCTTAGAGCATGTGATGGAATATGTGAAACTACTATATTAATAAGTGTAAATTGTCTTCAGCACAGAAATTGTATGGATTTTTTTTCATTTTATAATATGCATTTTATTTTTATTTCTATTTTTTATTAAGAGACTTTGTTTTTTATAAAAATTTACAGAAAAATTGAGTAGCTAGTACAAAGAGGTCCCATATAATACAACCCCCCACACACAATTTCCCATAATGTTAACATGTTGTACTGTTATATTTGTTATAATTAATGAACCTATATTGATACATTTATTACTAACATCTATACTTTTTTCAGAATTCCTTAGTTTTTATCTAATGTCTTTTTCTGTTCCAGGAGCTCATCCAGGCAACCACTTTACATTTAGTCATCATGTCTCCTTAGGCTCCTTTCAGCTATAATATTTTCTCAGACTTTCTTGTGTTTTTTTGATGACTGACAATTTTGAGGTATTTCTTCAAAATACCTGACTAGTATGGAACCCCACCTGGAAAACCATTGAGGGAAAGACTGCCACCAAGAAACCTGTTGGAAGCACCCCAGGGGAACCCCATTTGGAATGAGATTGGAAAAAGATTTCATTTGGGGTTAAGGGAAAGCTTCCAGGGGCCTCACCAGTGGCCTCCTGGGATCCAACAGATGAGGTAACCAATAAGAACAGCAAATAGCTTGGACCCCTCCCCCAACATTAGGAAAGGGAGGGGTAAATAATTGCTTAAGAAAGATAGCCCACAAGCCCAAACCACTTTCTTTGCTTAGAGGAGCCCACATCTGCAGGTTGAGGTGTGTAATCCTGTTCTCTTCCCCCATTTCTCAATAAACTAATGGACTAAGTAAACTGAAATGTTCTTAAAATCTTTTATGTAACATAGCCAAGAACCTAGAGGAATCCATCATCCCCCTGACTTCCCCCTAATTCACTTTGATGCATAAAAGTTTTTTTTTTCACGCTTTTTTTATGATTATTTATGTTAATTTAATTTAATTTTATTTTTTAAAAACTTTATTTATTTTTATTGTGGGTAAAAATCAAATTTTTCACAATACAAACCAATGTTTGGAAAATGATGTATTTTTTAATTGATGAGGTTCCATTTATCTATTTTTTATTTTGTGGCTCATGCTTTTATGTGTAAAGACCAAGAAACCTTTGCCTGACACAATGTCCTGAAGATGCTTCCCAATGGTTTCTTTTGAGTAGTCTTGGTTCTTCTATTTTGGTTTTTGATTCATTTTTGTGTATGGTCTGAGGTGGGGATCCACCTTCATTCTTTTGAATATAGTCATCCACTTTTCACAGTACCGTTTGTTGAAAGACTATTCTTTCCTAATTGAGTGGATTTGACATCCTTGTCAAAAGTGATTGGCTTACTTCTGAACTCTCAGTTTCCAATGGTCTATATGTCTTTCCTTGTGCAACTACCATACAGTTTTGATTACTGGGCTTTGTAATAACTTTTAAGATAAGAAAGTGTGATCCTCTGACTACTTCTTTCTTTTTCAAGATGACTTTATTATTTGGGGTCCCTATCATTCCATATACACTTTATGATTGGATTTTCAATTTCTGTTATGAAGGATGTTAGAAATTTTATTGAACTTGCACTGAATCTGTAAATCACTTTGTATACAATTGACATCTCAATATTTAGTCTTCCAATCCTTTTATATCTTTTGACAGTGTGTTTCCTTTACATTCTTGGTTAGATTTATTCATAGCTATTTTATTATATTACTTAGTATTGTAAATGGATTTTTCCCTTGATTTCCTCTACAAAATGTTCATTATTCTTCTATAGAAATACTGCTGATTTTTGGGTGTTGCTGTTGTACCCCATTATTTATTGATTTTGTTTTCTTCATCAGTCTATTCAAAGAATCAATTTTTGGTATAGTTGGTTATCTCTATTGGTCCTTTTCTGTCTATTTCATTTATCTCTTCTTGATTGTTTATTATTCCCTCCTTTGCCTACTTTATGTTTAGTTTGTACTTCTTTTCCTAAATCCTCCAGTTGTGAGTTTAGATCTCTGATTTGAGACCTTTTTATTTTCTTTTTAAATTTATGTATTTAGAGCTATATATTTCTTTCTCAGCACTGCCTTTGCTGCATCCCATGATGGTGGGTATGTTCTGTTTTCCTTTTCATTCACCTAAAGATATTTCCTAATTTCCTCATGATTTCTTCTTTGATTGCTTGAAAGTACATTGTTTAATTTCCACTTATTTGTGAATTTTCCGCTACTCCCTGTTATTGATATTTGGCTGCTCATTCAATTTTGGTTAAGTAAGATACATTGCATGATTTCAAGATTTTTTAATCTATTGAGCCTTACTTTTTGAGCTAACATATTTTCTATCATGGAGAATTATCCTTGTGCACTAGAAAAGAATGTATATTCTGCTGCTGTTTGTTGAAGGGTTCTAGCTTTCTTTCTTTCTTTCTATCTATGTATCTATATATCATCTATTTATCTATTTATCTGTCCAACTATCTATCTATCATCATCTATCAATCATTTATCTATTTTCATTAAGTCTCCATGGTTAAGAATATTGTTCAACTCTTCTATTTCCTTACTGATCTTCTGTTTCTATATCTGATCCATTATTCAATGTATTGAAGTATCCTACTATTTATGAAGAACATTATATTTTTTCCCTTCAAATCTGTCAATATTTGCTTCATATATCTTGGGCACTGTCATTTCATGTATAAAAGTCTTTTTGTTGAATTGGCTCTTTTATCAGTATAGTGTCCTTCTTTGTGCCTCAGAATAGTTTTTAATTAACATCTATTTTATGTGATATTAGTATGCTTACTTCAGCTCTTTTCCATACTATTTGATATATATTTTTCCATCCTTTCACTTTAAACCTACTTGTGTCTTTGAATTTAACATGAGTCACATATAAATAGCATATAGGTGGGACATGTCTTTTCATTCATTCTGTCAATCTCTGTATTCTGCCTGGAGCGTTTAATCCATTTATAGTTACAGTCACCTCTGCCACTTTGCTATTTTGTCTTTGTAAGTTATATTTTTTATGACCTTCAATTCATCCATTAATGGCTTATTTCATATTTATTTGATTTTTTTGTGTTGTACCACTTTGAGTCCTTCTCATTTCTTTCTGAATATATTTTTCATATATTTTCATTGTGGTTACACTGGGGCCAAAATTTCACACCCTCAATCTATAACAATCATGTTGACTTGATACCAACTTAATTTCTATAACATACGCATATGCTGATCTCATTCTCCTCCAACTCCCACCTTTATTTGTACTTGTTACAAATGATACTGTTATGCATTATAGTTCCAATAGCATAGATTTATCATTACTTTGTTGTGCCTTTCATTTTAGAACCTATAAAAAGGAAAAAGTGAAGTTACATATGAAAAAATACAGCACAATAGTACTGGTATTTATAATTACCCAAATGGTTATCTTTACTTGATGTCTTTTTCTTTATGTCTCTCTGATCCAATGTTTAGTGTTCTTTCCTTTCAATCTTAAGAACTCCCTTAAAGAACTGCTTTTAGGGCAGGTCTAGTGGTGATGAACTACCTCAGCTTCTGTTTCTCTGGAAATATCTTAAACTCTCCCACATTTTTGAAAGAAAGTCCTTGCTGGATATAAAATTCTTGGTTGGCAGTTATTTTCTCTGAGCTCTTTAAGAATTTCAATTCACTGCCTTCTTGCAACCATGGTTTCTGATGAGAAATTGCATTTTATTTTATTGGGATTCCCTTGTACATAATCCATTGCTTTTCTCTTGCAGCTTTCAGCCCTCTCTATTTGTTCTTAACATTGAACAATTTGATTTCTCTGTGTCTATGGTTCTCTTTGAGTTTATTCTGATGGTGGTTGGTTGGGCTTCTTGAATGTCCATATTCATGACTTTTGTTAAATTTGTGATGTTTTCTGCCATTATTTCTTTGAACATTCTTTCTGACCCTTCTCTATTTTTCCTCTGGGATTCCCATAATTTCTGTATTGGTAGGTTTGATGGCATCCTATACATCTCTTAGGCTCTGTTTGCTTTTTTTTTGAGTGTCTATTATTTTTGCTCCTATGCCTGAAACATTTCATTTGTTTTGACTTCATGGTTATTGATTCTTTGCTCTACAAGCAATGTTTTGTGGAAATTCTCTAGAAAATTTTTCATTTCACTTATTGTGTTCTTCAACTCCAAGATTTATTTTGGTTCCATTTGAGAATCTCAAAGAGATACTCATTGTTCATTCACTGTTTTCCTCATATTCTTTAATGCTTTTTCCAAGTTTCCTTAACCTCCTTGAGCTTGAAGTTCCTTTTTTTAGTCTTTGTTATGTCCCAAACCTGGTCTTCTTCATTGATGGATTCTAGATATTTATCTTGGTTCCTTTGGATGGGCCATTCTTTATTGTTTCTTTGTTTGTCTTATAATCTTTTGTTGCTGGTGCACACTGTAAATTTTAATATTTTAAAGTGTTAACTCTGGGATTTACTCCTTGAGTGGTCTGTTCATTAAGTTTGTATCCAGTTAATGATATGACATTTTCTTGAGTTCCAGGAGCTAACAAAGAAAACCAACAACAATGAAAAAAGGAAACAGCATCATTCAGTCTTTGCAAATTGCCATTAATTTGACTTGTGGTTTACATCAAAGCTTAGCCCTCCTATCAAGAAGATAAGCCCCAGGAAAATGTAAAGCACAGGGTCCTCACTGTCATATATGTGCCTGCATGGAGCCATGGAATTTGTTTCTTTTCCTGGGCTTATTCTTGTTGAGGGCCACGGGAATTCCTGTGTTTACACTTTATAGGAGTTCAAATCCCCCCTGTACTCTTTTTGAAATACACTTTCCTATCATCCTGATTGTTCTATTGTATGAATTAATGCAGGTAGTCCTTTGGCACAGGCTGCATTTCCCTAATTATTTCACTGCTTTAGCTATCACCAAGCAGCTTCTTTGCCTTCAGGAAAAATTCCAAGAGGGCAAACTTGTGACTGGTTATTTCAGGCTTTCACCACATAGAGTGAAAGGACAGTTTTCACATGGGGTTACTGTGATCCATATGGAACAGGGTCAGTGACCTAAAGTGGGAGCACAGGCTGGCTCCAAAATATGCTGTGGAGCAGTTGGAGGAGGCACTAGGAAGTGCACCACCAACTTCACCTACCATTTTTCAGGCTGCTTTTTCTTGACTTGGCACTTTACCAGTTATTGCAAACATTTACGTGTTTTCAAGTTTTCAGAATGACTCTGCCAGTTTTGATTAGTTGTTTAAAGAGTTTGTGTTAGGGAGCTCTGTGGTATTGGATAGTACCACCTTGGTCAACTGAAATAGGGAAAAACTCTTTGATATAAGATGGCTGACATGATGGTTAGGCTAACGTGACATCTCATCCAGGAAATTGTACCCAGTTGTTTGGTCAAGCAAGTACTGGGATAATTGTAATACAAGGATATTTATGGAGTTTAGTCATCATTTAGTTTACTGCATAGATGGCTGATTATATCTACAATCAACCAGGTTTATTGCTATCAGCAATGAGTGATGTTTTATCCAATCAGTTGAATGCCTTAAAAGGGGACGTGATTTCAGCATTCAGGGAGAATTTCCCAGCTTATCTTTGGACAGCCAAGGTCTCCTGGAAACTCATAACGGACCTTCATCCGATCTTCTTTGGAGCCCCTGGATTGCAGCCTGCCTGTAGAATCTGGACTTGTGCATCCCCACAGTCAAATGAGAGAATTTTATAAAATCTCATACTATTTACAGATATCTACTGTTAATTTTGTTTCCTTAGATAACCCTGACTAATACACCCCAATTCTGGTAACAAATTCTGTTTTAGTCAACCAAAGGGCTGCTGATGCAAAGTACTAGAAATCTGTTGGCTTTAATAAAAGGTATTTATTTAGGGTAAAAGCTTACAGTTATAAGGCATTAAAGAGTCCAACTCAAGGTACCATAAGAGGTACTTACTCATCCAAAGTCTGTTGCCATGTGTTGAAGCAAGATGGCAAGTGATCTCTGCAAGGTTTCAGTCTTCCTCTTTCCTCTTAAGGCTCCATGGTCCCTGTTTCTTCTCATCTCAGCTGTAGGATGGCATAAGGCTCATCTCTCTTCCTCTGGGCTCATTTCTTTCTGGGCTCAGCTTCTCTGTTCTCTTCACAAAGTCAGCTTTAAACTATCAGTCTCACCTTTTTTCCTGGGGCCACAGGGTCCTCTGTGGATTTCTCTGTGTATCTACTTCCATTTGAGAGTCTGTTTTAACAGCCCACCAGTTGCTGGGATACAACATTGAGTCCCACTCTAATGACATGGTTGAATCAAGGCCCCAATCTTAGCATAATTTAGTCATATATCTCAGCTGAATCTAATACAACCAAAGAGTTATCATGCCCAGAGGTACAGACAAGTTTACAAACAAAATCTGTATCTCTTATTTTGGAATTCATAAATAATATCAAAGTTCAACAGCTCACAAAGTATGCACAATGATTTTAAGTGAATATCAAAGAGTAGGTATGAAATGAGTGGAAAAACAAGTCACAGAATGGGTGTACATAGGCAAAGCTGAATGTTTTTTTATCGTGTTTTCATATATTAATCAAATTACCCTGTGAAAATTCTGAAGGATCCAAGTGAGGGACATTTCAATCTAATTTTGTAGTTTATTATTTCCATTTGCTAAGGGGAACCACCAGTGAAGGGCCATTTTTATATAGTTTCTTAGCTTTGGGTTTTCCTGACTGCATGGGGATATAAATCTGTGAAATATTTATTGCTCATAAGACAGTGAAAGAACAATCCTATTACTAGAAATTTTAGGAGAAGCCATTATTTATTTTTTTATGTTTTCATTCTACTAACACATATACAATCCAATGTCTATCCTTCTAACCACACTCAAATATAAAATTCAGTGCCACCAACCATGTTAACAATCTTGTGCTACCATCATTACCAATCATCATGAAAATATTTCCACCAACCCAAAAAGAAAATGTATGCAATTTAAGCACTGATTCTACATTCCTTACCCACACACTGGGCTTGGTAACCTAGATTCTTTTTTGTGACTGTGATTTGCTTATTATAATTATTTTAAATCAGTGAGATTGTACAATATTTGCTCTTTTGAATCTGGCTTATTTCACTCAATATTGTCTTTGAAGTTCATCCATGTTGCATGTATCAGAACTTCATTCCTTTAAATGGCTGAATAATATTCCTTTGGGTGTGTATAGCACATGTTGCTTATCCATTCATTGGTTGATGGACATGTGGGCTGCTTACATCTTTTGGCAATTGTGAATAATCCTGCCATGAACATCAGTGTGCAAATATCTGTTCAGGTTCCTGCTTTCATTTCTTTTGGGTATATATCCCTGGCCAAGCAGGAAGCTCTATCACATTGATCTGGTCTGTGTCACAAGAAATACAGTCCGACCAGGCATTGAATTGAGAGCTGCCAATGAGCGCCATCTCCTGGCAGACCAAGGAAGTGCACATAAGAAAATTAAATAGGAGAAGCTTTCCTGGCCTCTATAGCCTCCCTGCCCAAAGCCCTAGGAAATGACTCTACAACCAATTACTGGGTCCAGTGCCAAGTTTTGAGCAACCAGCAGGACAATCCTAACAATCAAGGGTGAGCCACAAATCAAAGAGCTGTGATAATTCACAGCCTCCTGCCACTAGAACCCTATAAAAGAAAAAGAGATAGAGCATCTAAGTAAAATACAACCTACCAGATGCCTAAACAACAAAAAATTACGAGCCATACTAAGAAAATAGAAGACATGGCTCAAGAAAAGGAATACATCAATGTCCCAGAAGAGATACAGAATTTAAGAGAACTAATCAGTGAGATGAGCACAAATTTCCAAAATCAAATTAATAAAATGAAAGACAATATAGTTAAAGAGATAAATGACATCAAGAAGACATTGAGCGAACGCAAAGAAGAATTTGAAATCCTGAACAGAAAAGTAACAGAGTTCATGGGAATGAAAGACACAATAGGTGAAGTCAAAAAAACATTTGAGGCATACAACAGCAGACTCGAAATGATAGAAGAAAGAATAAGTGATACCGAAGACAGAGCAGCTAAAATTGAAGAGAGAAAAGAACAGAGAGAGAAAAGAATGGAAAAAATTGAGCAGGGGCTCAGAGAGTTGAATGACAACACAAAACACAACAACATATGTGTCATGGGAGTTCCAGAAGGGGAAGAGAAAGTAAAAGGAGCAGAAAGGGTATTTGAGGAAATAATAGCTGAGAATTTCCCAACTCTCACAAAAGAAATGAACTTACATGTCCAAGAAGCACACCGTACCCCAATGAGAATAAATCCAAATAGACCTACGCCAAGACACATACTATTCAGAATGTCAAATCTAAAAGATAAAGAGAAAATTCTCAGAGAAACAAGAGAGAAGCAAACGATCACGTACAAGGGACGTCCACTAAGACTTTGTGCAGATTTCTCTTCAGAAACCATGGAGGCGAGAAGACAGTGGTATGATACAATTAGGAAACTGAAAGAGAAAAACTGCCAGCCGAGAATTCTTTATCCAGCAAAACTGTCCTTCAAATATGAAGGTGAGTATAAAGTATTCACAAACAAACAGAAACTAAGAGAGTTTGCAAAAAAGAATCCACCTTT
>JAQZBX010102049.1:0-11198 GCA_029593785.1 Cabassous unicinctus
AGTCCATATCAGTGAGAATATAAAATATTCATCGTTTTGTTTCTGTCTTATTTCACTCAACATAATATCATTAAGGTTCATTCTTGTTGTCACATGCATCCTGATTTCATTTCTTTTTAACCTGAATAGTATTCCATACTTTGTATGTACCACATTTTCTCTTTCCATTCATCAGTTGATTGTCATTTAATCTGTTTCCATCTTTTAGCAGTTGTCAGTAATACCACTATGAACATGGGTGTGCAAATATCTGTTAGCATCCTTGTTTTCAGACCTTCTGTATATATTCCCAGTAATAGGATTGCTGAATCATAGGGCAGTTCTACATTTAATTTCTGTATTTAATTTACCTGATGACCACCAAATCATCCTCTGCAGAGGCAACACCATTTACATTCCCACGAAAAGTAAAGGAGAGTTCCAATTTCTCCACATATTCTCCACCACCCATAATTTTCTGTTTTTATAAGGCATGATATGTTATCTCATTGTAGTTTTGATTGGCATTTCCCTAATAGCTAGTAATGCTGAACATCTTTTCATGAAATATTTTGGCAATTTGTATTTCTTCTTTGAAAAAATGTCTATTCAAGTATTTTGACCATTTTTAAATTAGGTTTTTTTCTGTCTGTCATTGAGTTATGTGATCTCTTTATATAACAAGGGATATGTGGTTACTGAAGATTTTCTCTCACTGAATAGTCTGCATTTTCACCTTCTTAAAAAATTGTTTGAAACACCAAAGTGTTTCATTTTGAGGAAGTCCCAAGTTCTATTTATCTCTTTTTCTTTCTTTGCTTGTGTTTTGGGTGTCAGGGCCAAGAAACCACCACCTACATCAAGTCTTAAAGTTGTATCCTGCATTTTCTTCTAGGAGTTTTATGGTTCTAGATTTTTACATCTAGGCTTTGGACCTATTTTGAGTTAATTTAAGTTAATAATGTGTGGGGTAGGGATCATTTTCTTTCTTTGAGATATGGGTATCCAGTTTTCCCAGCACCATCTGTTGAATAAGCTGTTCTAACTCAGCTGGGTTGGTTTCACAGCCTTGTCAAAAATCACTTGACCATAGATGTAAGGGTCTCTTATGAACTCTTGATTCAATCCCATCAATCAATCTATTTTTATACCAATACATGCTGTTTATTACAACTTTGGTTAAATAATATACCTTAAAGTTGGGAAATGAGAATCCTTCAGCTTCATTCTTCTTTTTAAAGAGAATTTTGGCTCTTCAGGAACCCATGTGCTTCAAGATAAATTTGATAATAGGCTTTTACAATTTTACAAAGAAGGCTGTTTGAATTTGTATCAGGATTGCATTAAATCTATAGATTAGTTTGAGTAAAATAGACATATTAGTGATATTTAGTTTTCCAACACATGAACACAGAATGTCCTTTAACTTATTGAGGTCTTCCTTGGTTTCTTTTAACAATGTTTTGTAGTTCTCTGAATACAGGCCCTTCATGTCCTTGGTTGTTTGTTCATAAATATATGATTATTTTAGTCAATATTGTAAATGGACTTTTTCCCCTAACTTCCTCCTCCTCAGTATGCTCATTACAAGTGTATAAAAACTCTATTGATTTTTTGTATATTAATCTTGTATTCTGCCTCTTTGCTGAAGTTGTCTATTAGTGCTAGTAGTTTTGCTGTGGATTTTCTAAGATAGGATCATATTATCAGGGAATAATGAAAATTTTACTTCTTTTCCTATTTGGGTGGCTTTTATATCTTTTTCATGCCTAACTGCTCTAGCTAGAACATCTAGCACAATGTTGAATAACAGCAGAAATAGAGTTATTTTTCCCAATCGTATTGGGAAAAATGGTCTTTCACCATTTAGTATTATGTTAGTAATGGGTTTTTCATATGTGACCTTTATCATATTGAGAAAGTTTTCTTCTTTTGTTATGTTTCAAAAAGCATTTTTTCAAGAAGGGATGTTATATTATGTCAAATGCCTTTTCTGGATCATTTGAGATAATGAAGTGAGTTTTTTTTGTTCAATTTATTAATTGGTATATTACATTGATTGATTTTCTTATGTTGAGCCACACCTGCATACCTGTGCTAACACCCATATGATCAGGGAGTGGATGTTTCTCAAGCAGTTGACCACCTGCTTTCCATATGAAAGTTCCTGTATTCACTTACTGGTGCCTCCTAAAAACAAAAACAAACAGTAAACAAACAAATTAAAAAACTAACTCAGGGTAACCAATGTGGCTCAATGCTTGAGCACTGGCTTCCCACATACAAGGTCCTGGTTTCAATCCCTGGCATCAATACCTCAAAACAAAAACCATATGATCATGGTGTATAATTTTAATGTGCTTTTAAATTCAGTTGGGAAGTATTTTCTTGACAATTTCTGCATCTATAGCCATTAGAAATACTGGTCTACAATTCTTTTTCATAACATTTCTATTCGGCTTTATTATTAAGGTGATCTTAGCTTCAGAGACTGCATTTTGTACCATTCCTCCTTTTTCAATTTTTTGGAAGAGGTGCAGCATGATTGTTATTAGATCATCTTTGAATGATTTGGAGAATTTGCTGTGAAGCCATTAGGTCTTCTGTCTTTCATTTTGTGGAGGTTTCTGAGGACTTTCATTTTTTAAAATTGTGGTTGGCTTGTTGAGGTCTTTGATTTCCTTTAGGGTTAGTGTGGGTGGTTGATGGATTTCTACAATTCATCCATTTCATGAGTATTGTCAAGTTTGTCGGCATACAGTTGTTACTAGTATCCTCTTTTGATATTTTAATTTCTGCTGGGTCAGTGTTAATGTCCACATCTCACTTCTGATTTTATTTATTTGCAGTGTCTCTCTTTTTTTGGTTAAACTAACTAAGAATTTTTCAATTTTGTTAATCTTCTCAAAGAAGCAAATTTTTTTACGTTGGCCAAATTCTAGTATTTTTTAAAAAATTCATTGAAGTATATCACTCATACATGAACATACATAAGCAATAAATGTATAGCAATAGCTGTGAACTTATAAAACAAACATACATAAATCATACAGGGCTCTCATATCTCACCCTACCACCTTTACCTTGCATTGTTGATAAACATTTTTAACTAATGATTAAAGAGCATCCTCAAAATATTACTACTAACCCATGTATTTTCCCCCAACCCACCTTAATATTATTATGATTTTTATACCATTTGTACATTAACATATATAAACAATTCATGATATAGTAAAAGATGTGAACTTACAAAGCAAACATTCATAACATCATACAGGGGTCCCATACATCAACCATCCACCAATACTATGTATTGTCATGAATCATTTGTTACAAATTATGAAAGACTATTGTCAAAATCTTACTGCTAATTATAGACCTTATCTTATATTTGGTGTATTTTCCCCCCAATTGACCCTATTATTATTTTTAAAATATATTTTTATGACAGAAGCTGTAAACTTACAAAACAATCATGTACATATGCAGAATTCCCAAAAAATATTCTTCTATCAACAAAACACACTGTGGTGGAACATTTGTTACAGGTTATGAGATAATATCATCCAATTATTACCAGGACCACAGTGTACATTTGGCACACATTTTCCATACTATCTCATTATCAACAAAGTACATCTTTGCCATAGATGCAAGAATATTACATTATTACTGTTAACCACAGTCCATAGGTCACTCCAGGTTTATTTTTCCCAGGCTTGTCCACATTCCCACCAGCATACAATTGTGATGTACATCTGCTCTAGCTCACAAAGGACAGTCTTGCATCTGTACCGTCAATCACAATCCTCATCCACCTCTGGGTTTACTATGCTACTCAGTACCTAGATTATTCTCTAGCTTTCTGTCAATTGGCATTTACATCCCTAGACAACCATTTTCAGTCACATCCCCATTTATAAACCAGCTGTTACTCACTATAATGTGTTACTATCAAGTCTGTACCTTTCCACACTTTTACAATAAAGCTAATTAAAACATCTATGTACATTAAATATCAGTAGTCCATCTCAGTCCTTCTCTTATCTCCTTTAAGAATCCACCACCTACCACCAGGTCTTGAAGATATTTAACTATGTTATCTTCTAGAAGCTTTATGGTTCTTGCTTTTATATTAAGCTTTTTTATTCATTTTGAGTTAATTTTTTATAAGGTGTGAGATAGGGGTTCTCTTTCCTTCTTTTGCTTTGGATATGCAGTTTTCTCAGCACCGTTTGTTGAATTGACTCTTCCGCCTGAGCTGGGTGCGTTTGACAGGCTAGTCAAGAATCATTTGACCATAGATGTGAGGGTCTGTTTTTTAACCATCAATTCATTCCATTGGTCTATGTGTCTGCCTTTTTGTCAGTACCATGCTCTTTTTGCCTCTGTAGCTAGGTAATATGACTTAAAGTCTGGAAATGAGAGTCCTTCAACTTTGCTTTTCCTTTTGAAGATGTTTCTGGCTATTCAGGACCCCTTACCCTACCAAGTAAATTTGAAAATCATGTTTTCCATTTATTTAAAAAATGCTGGTGGAATTTTTATTAGGATTGCATTGAGTCTGTACATCAATTTGAGTAGAATTGACATCTTACTGATACTTATTCTTCCAATCTCTGAATATGTTTTTCCAATTATTTAGGTCTTTTTTAAATTTCTTTAACAATGAGTTGTAGGTTTCTGAATATAAATGCTTTGCATCACTGCTTAAGTTTATTCCTGAATATTTGGGTTTTTTCTGTCATATTTTATTATCACCACTCTTTTGACACTTTTAGTTACTTTTATTGAAATAATCCTCATTTCTCTACTCTCTTCCAGGTCTCTCTCTCCTGTCTTTTCTTTTCAGGCTGTAGCACACCCTTTAGTAATTCCTGCAAAGCAGGTCTCTTGGTTAAAACTCTCTCAGTTTCTGTTTATATGTGAATATTCTAAACCTGCCCTCATTTTTGAAAGACAATATTGCCAGATATAAGATTCTTGGCTGGAAGTTTTTCTCTTGCAATATCTTAAATATATCATAACACTATCTTCCTACCTCCATGGTTTCTGCTGAGAAATCACCACTTAATCTTATTGGGTATCTTTTATATGGTATGCATTGCTTTTCTTTTCTGCTCTCAGAATTCTCAGTCTTCAGTATTTGACATTCTGATTAGTATGTGTCTTGGAGTTGGTCTATTTGGATTTTTTCTGATGGGAGTACATCATGCTTCTTGGACATGAATATCTATGTCCTTTAATAGGTTTGCGAAATTTTCTACCATTATTCCTTCAAATATTCCTTCTACCCCTTTTCCCTTCTCTTCTGCTTCTTGGACACCTATGACATGTACGTTTGCACATCTCTTGCTGTTGTTAAGTTCTCTGAGAACTTGTTCAAGGTTTTCCAATCTTTTCTTCATCTGTTCCTTTGTATGTTCACTTTCAGAGGCCATTTCTTCAAGCTCAAAAAATCCTTTCTTCTGCCACATCAAATCTGCTCTTATATGATCCCAGTGTATTTTTAGTTTCATTTATTGCACCTTTCATTACCATAAGATCTGCCTTTTTCTATGTATGCTTTCAAATTCTTCTTTGTGCTCATCCAATGTCTTCTTAATATCCTTAATTTCTTTAGCCATCTCATTGAAATTATTAAGATTTGTTTGAACATCTATGATTAGTTGTCTCAACTCCTTTATGTCATCTGGAGGCTTATCTCATTCCTTTAACTGGGCCATATCTTTCTGTTTCTTGGTGTGGATTGTAATTTTTTATTGGTGTCTTGGGATCTGGCTTCCTAGAGTATTTATTCTGGGTGCAGTTTTTCTCTTTAGTTTAGGGCTTCCTGCCCTTTCTCCCTTGCTGGTTGTGTAGTAGGAGCCAAGGATGTTTTTGGTGCTGTAAGCTGTGGAGGTTCAAGCTACCCTCAGTGCCCCAAGGACTGATGAATCTTCTCCCAACTTTCTTCTTTGCTTGGGTTAGGGCAGAGCCACAGCAGTGTGGAATAATCCATGTCTTGCAGACCTAGGCTGTAGTTGCCCAGAAAGACTGATGAAAATTCATGCCTGTTTCTCTCCTACCTGGGGCATGAATGGAGCTGCAGGTGTGGGCAGCAATCTATGCAGTGTAAGTCCATGATGACCACAGTTGCACCAGTAGACTTTTGATTATTCAGTCTGTGCCAGCCAACTGTATTTGAAGTTATCTGGATAGGCTGGTGCAAAGCCCACCAGCTTCCTCCCCGCTAGAGGTGGAGCTGAACCATGGCTAGGGCTCTAGGCAATCTGGGTGAAAGAAACAAGTCTCCACCATCACTGATATTTTCAGGCTGTCTGGCTTCCCCCCATGCTAGGGGTGGAGTCAGAATGGCAGTTACTAGTCTCCTTCAAACCTGTACAGGCTCAAACTTCAGCTGTTCTTAGGGTTATTCTTTATCCATCCAAATAGATTAATCAGTAGCTGAAAATGGTTGCCAACCATCTCTTCCTCCCCTGTTTTTGGGAAATAGAGCTTCCAATTCCTGCCACAGAATAGCTCCTTGAGTGGTTTGCACTACCAAATTAGGGTGATCACTGGCCTCTGCATCATGGCCTGTAGTTTCCCACAGAGGCTGATGCATCACCCCCAGCTTCCTCCCTGCCCATGGAGAGTGTAGGGCTTAGGCTAGAATGACAATCTGATCTAGATGGAAAGAAGCTTGTCCCTACCAGCACTGTGATTTTCACTCAGCCCTGCTTCCCCTTGTGTCAGGTACAGAGTTAAGATGGCAGCTTCTGGCCTCTTTCTGACTTGGACAGTTTCAAACTTTATCATTTCTTAGGATTATACCTTAGCCTGCCAAATTTACTAACCAGTAGCTGAAGTTGGTGCCCAACCTTCTCTTCCTACCCCATTTTTGGGAAGTGGAGCTTCCAATTCCAGCTGCAGAAGACCTCCCAAGGCAGCTTGTGTCTGCAGTGGAGGATGGGCCCTGGCCTCTGTGGCATGGAGTGCTCAACTTATTAATCTTCTCTGTATGACATCATACAGTATGTGCTTTATTGTGTCAGGATTATTTTCACTTGGAATAATGATTTTGAGGCTCATACATGTGGTGTCATGTATCAGTAGTTCATTCTTTTTTATTTCTGAGGAGTATTTTGTGTGTCTATGCCATATTTTGTTTATTCCCTGAAAGATATTTAGGTTGTTTCTACATTTTCTTATTGTGAATAAAGCTGTTATGAACAGTCATCTTTTCACAGACATGTTTTCATTTTTTACCTAAAGTGAGATGCTTGGTTATGTGTTGGGTGTATGTTTAATTTTTAAAGTGGTTGTATCATTTTATGCTACCAGCATAAGGGTTTGAGAGCTCAAGTTCCTTCACATCCTCAATGATACTTTTATTCTCAGTCATTTATTATCAGCGTCTTAATAATATATAGTCAATGCTCAATGTGATTTTTTTATTTGTAGGTATTTCTTATTCATTTTATTTTATTTTATTTATTTTTTAAAAGATACTTAGATTACATGAATGTTACACATAAATTGTAAGGATTCCCATATGCCACACCTCCCACTCCTCCCACAACCTCCCACATAAACACCCTTTATTAGTGTGGTACATCACATGAAATAGATATACACATCTTGGGGCTTTGCCACTAAGCATGGGCCATAGTTCACATTGTAGACCACACTCTTTCACACACAGTTCTGCATGTTATATAATGATATAAAATGGCCTCTATCTATCATTGCAATGCCACTCAGGATAATTCCCAAGTCCTGAAAAATCCCCTGTATTACAGCTGTTTTCCCTCTCCCTGCCCCTAAAGCATCCAGTGGCCACTGGCTCCAAATTAATGTTGTAATTGCTTCCACTGCAATACTTAGCAGCATCCTAATAATGTATAGTCAACTCTAAATGTGATTTTAATTTGCATTTTCTTTATAGCCAATGATGCTGAGCACCTTTTCACATCTCCATTAATATCCTTTTGTGAAATTTCTCTTCAAATCTTTTGTTCATTTTCAAATTGGGCACTTTCTCTTCTTGTTTGAATTATGTCTTCATATATATTATGTATACAATTCTTACGGCATCTGAATTTATTGCAGGTATTTTCTTCAATTCTATAGTTTGTCTTTTGATTTCATTGATTTTGTCTTTTGAAGAACAAAACATTCTAATTTTGATAAATTCAATTTTATAAAGTTTTTCTTTTATGATTTATGTTTTCTGTGTAATAACTAAGAAATTTTCCTATCAAACAATAAAAAAAGATTTTATTATTTGTTTTCTTCTTGATATTTTATACTTTTAACTTTTATATTTGGCTCTCTATCACATTTCAAGTTAATCTTTGTGTTTAGGGTGAAATAAAATTTGATGTTCATTTTTCCATATGGATACATATTTGTTTCGGCAACATTATGAAATGATGTTCCTTTCCCCACTAACTTGCTTTCATAGCTTTTTTGAAAATCAATTTACCATCCAGCTGCAAGTCTATTTCTGAACTATTGATCTATATGTCTACATTTTCACCAAAACCATATTGTGTTTTTATTAATTTAGCTCTATATTAAATCATGAACTCAGGTCATATATGTCCTCCAAATTTGCTTTTCTTTTTCAAATTGTGTTAAATAATCTAGGTCATTTATATTTTCATGTAATTTTAGGCTCAGCTTTATCATCTTACCTATTTCTACCAAAAATCCTGCCAGAATTTACATTGGGATTACACTGAATCTATAGATCAACTTGGAAGTAATTTATATCTGAACACTATTCAGTCTTCCAATCCATAAAATGATACACTTTCTTTTTTCTTAGTCTTTGCTTTCAGCAAAATTCTGTGGGTTTTTTTTGAAGACAGCTTACATTTATTTTAAAAAGACTTTACTATTTTTTTTTGAGTGAGAAATGAAAATTTTGTTCAAGAGAAAAAATATTCAGATAAACAAAAATTAAGCTTATTTGACATTAACAAGTTACAGACTCTTCCTAAGAACATCTAAAGGATGTACTTCAGGAAAAAAAAACAAGACCTTAGCAGGAAGGTCTGAGATGAAATGAGAATTCATGTACAAAGAAAGTGTAAAATGTGGAGGTAAATGCAAACAAATATTGAGTGTTAAAAATCATAATAATATCTTAGAGAATTAAAAATAATAAAGCTAAACTGTATAATAAGCATGGGAAGTTTTTATGAGCCAGGCCTAGAGATGGAATGTATCAGTTATCTGTCACCTCATTATAACTAATTTTAAGGAACACTTGAAAATGCAGTTTAAGGCTACATCTAAAAAGGATAGAAAATTGATTTTCAATGAACAAGCAGCTGCTTCTGTCACATTATATAAGCCAAGATAAGGTTTATTTGTGTCCAGATCCATGAATTACACCAAAAGAGAAAAAAGATATTTATTAGCATTGGTCTTTGACAAGATAATTATGCAGCTTATAATCTCTAGGGAGAAATAGAAAGCAGAGAAGTAGATATGATTTACAAAAGAAAAAATAGAATGAAACCAAACAATCAAATTAAATTAATTAAGAAAGAGCAAGAAAGATTGAGTCACATAAAGATCAGAAAGTGAAATGATAGAGATGAATCCAAATATATTAGTAGTTACAATAATTATTGTAATAAATTATTTTAAATTTAAAATCCTCCAATTTTAAAAGGAAGGAAATTGCAAACTGTGCTTTTTATATCCAGCTATGTCTTGTTTATAGGCAATATGTTTAAAATACAATAAAAAGGATGTATGAAAGCAAAAACAAACAAACAAACACCAAAAAAACCCCAAGTTTATATGCTTAGGAAATACCAAACAAAGAAAAGCATGCATAATTCCACTAACACCAAATAATTTGTTTATAAACCAGGAGCATTAATAAAAAGAGATCAATTTAAAATGACAAAATTTTCTATACACATGGAAGAGTTAAAAATTCCATAATTATATGCAACTATCACCTCAATCAGTTTAATGCAAAAATAATAGAAATACAAGGTGAAAAAGAAAAAAATCTACCATCAGTGGAATATTTCTAATAAAGCTCCCCATTAATGAATAAATGAATCAGGTAAAATGTAACAATGCAGCCCAAATGAAAGCACAAATATGTTCCCAAAAGTCATAGGTCAAAATACACCTTCAAAAAATTCCAACCTAAAGCAGCCCATAAAAATTTTCTGAAAAATCTCCATCCTCATGGGTTTATCATCTCATTATTATTCTTACCAAGAATCCCAAGATTTTAATATACACAAGCAGACAAGGAAATACAATTACAGTCTTTGGATTAGGATAAGTACCACCAAGTTGTTGATGTTCAGGAACTGGTCCATAAAAATGATGCCATGGTTGACAAAAAATAAGACAAAGAGAAGAGATGAGAAATAAATAACTGGGATCATGGGACCCTCCGTGCAAAAGGAGGAGAGTGTCACTGTATAAAATACAGTGGCTTTTATTTAGCTTTAGAACCAAGAAAATACATGTGTGCATGTGTAAAGACAATAGATACATGACAATTTACACTTTACTAAAGGCAACAAGCTTTAAGGGTTAATGGCTCAGTTCTCTTTACATTCCTGCACATAGCAGACCTTGTAAATCTTTACCTGACATATAACAGATACTCTCTTTGAAACTCACGATGCTTCTCCACCAGGCACCAGGTTCCTACCATATCTTATCTCAGTGTCTTGAGACTGGAGGTGCCTATCTCCTACATACCAAGGCAGTCTGCTTTCTGTCAGTTGTCGTGGCCTTTAATTGAAGCTCCATCATTTCCCCCTTTTTTATTAATTAAAATTTTTCAGTGAAGACTATAGGAACCATTATATAAGCTGATACAAGGTGACCTCCTGTCGCACTTGTCTTCTTCCATAGGCTCTTGTGACTGTGACTGTGACTGTGCCTGTCTTAGGTTGTTCTCCTCTGAGAATCTTACCCGTCATTGACTACCAGTCAAGTTTTTGAGCTCTTACATAGAAGGAAATTTCATTTATACATTTTCTGGTTCCTTAAGTGTATATTTTTGTTCAGATAATTAATATTAAAATCAAGGGGTTATTAATATACTAGTTTCTACTACAAATAATGTAAAATTAGTTTTTCATGGCTAAGTTTCTTAACATAAATGCATTTATTTGATCTAATTTTTCATTTTTCTATGAATATGTCATTACTCTACCCTTGAAAATACAATTAAAATGCAT
>JAQZBX010102050.1:0-11215 GCA_029593785.1 Cabassous unicinctus
TGGCCAGGAAGTGAGCAGAAATGGCTCTGCAGTGTGGTGAGCACATGAGGGCAAGTGCAAGGGCAAGGATGACTGGCCCAGCCTGCAGTGGGGCTGGGGAGCATGGGAGGATTGAGTCCAGGTGGGCTTCATGGAGGAGGTGACACCCTTCTCCACGAGGCCATAAGCTGTGAGCAATTGTTTGGCTTCTGCTGGCTCCCATCCTCTGCGATGAGCTTGCAGGTAGTACGTTCTCAGGAGATATCTGCTCCAGGAGTGGCTTGGAGGATACAAAGGAGCTGGGCCAGCCAGGACTGATGGGCAGAGGGTTTGGGCAGCTGGGGCAGGGTGTGCAAAGGAGAGAGGGTCACGGAGCCCTGGGGTATTTGGGGACCCTCAGCAGACTGCTGTGTTTGGAGCAAAGAGGAGAGAGAAGGCAGGGTCAGGCAAGAGCTGGGGACTGTGTGAGGCAGGGCAGCTCCTCCAGCCTGAGGGCCCCGCAGGGTGGCTGGCCTCGGCCCCATTAACAGGGAGCAGCTGGGGACGTTTAAGCCGGGGGCCCAGAGCAACTTCTGGACGACCCCAGAGCTGACAGCGGGGAGCCGGGGATGGCTGGGGAGGCGAGCGCTTCCAGAAGCTGGGCCTCAGCCGCCCTCCTGGCTCTGCCCCTGGCGATGTCCGCCCTCGGCTGCGCGGAGGGAGTTGGAGCTGAGAATCTCAGGCACCAGCCCCTGCCCGAGCCTGGGAACCTGCATTCTGGGAGAGTTGCACCAGCCTCTCTGGGTTCCCACAGCATGCCAAGCGTGGAGAAGCTGGAATCCCGGCCCGGGAATCAGATGGGATCTGGCTGCGGGGCGGGGCACGCAGGCTGCCGAGCACCCTCCAGTCCTGCCTCGAGCGGCCACCAGCACCCCCCAGGACGCCCCCTTCCCCCGCCCCGGGCAGCACTGCCAGAGCCGGGAAACTCTCAGCGACTCTGCCGCGATTCGGAAAAACCGCTGGAGTAGACTCATCCCAGAGGCCACGCTGAGGAGATTGTTACTTCCAGCGCCCCCAGTCCCTGTGGGATTTCTGCGAATGTTCAGTAAAGAGGTGTGAAGTGGGGGGCAAGAGAGCCCGGCTCATGGCCGGCCCGGCCGCCCCCGGGACCGCCCAGGACCGGGTCAGTTACACCTGCAGAATCTCTGCCACCACCGGGCAGGAGGCTCAGCTGCACCTTGAGGCCTGCAGTGGGAGATGCTCCTTAGTGCGTCCGGGCTCACCAGCGGCGTGGCAAGATTCCTCTCGCGTGGCACGCGCCCACGGCCCCTGAGTGGGGGTGGGCGCTGGTGCCCAGGCAGGGAGGGCCCCTGAGTGAGGGTGGGCGCTGGTGCCCAGGCAGGGAGGGCCCCTGAGTGGGGGTGGGAGCTGGTGCCCAGGCAGGGAGGGCCGGGAGGCGCTGCCTGAGGGCGGCCTGGGAGCAGGAGCTGCTCCCCTCCCAGCTCCACCACTGCTAGCGAGCTGCTGGGACAAGTGCTCTAATCCTCCTGAGGCTGCGCTGCCTTCACCACGAGATGGGACCTCCTGGGGGGCTCTGCGTGTCCAACGTTGCCTAAGCTCCTGTCACTCAATCAGGCACAACGAAATCTTTATTGACTGTCAGGCAGCATTAATTATTATTTTATTATCATCGTTCTGTTATAGGCAAGCAACTGGAACTCAGAGTTTAGAGTTCTAGGCCAAATTTATGCCTGCTGGAGTTAGGACTTGCACTTGAGTGTCTCCGAGCCCAAAACTTGGGTCGTTCCCACAAGGCCCTGGTGTCTCCCGGAAGCGCCAATGTTACAGAT
Source organism: Cabassous unicinctus (assembly GCA_029593785.1). Lineage (NCBI taxonomy): Eukaryota > Metazoa > Chordata > Mammalia > Cingulata > Chlamyphoridae > Cabassous > Cabassous unicinctus. The sequence continues at coordinate 1,809 of JAQZBX010102050.1, forward strand.
GGTCCTGCAAAGCGTGGAGCTCCTGCCTAAAGCCACGGCCCCCTCCCAGACCCCAGTAGGTAGGTTGAGCCTTGCAGCAAGGAAAACGGAATGGGTGTGAAAAGCTCAAGCCCACCCCAAACCAGTCTCGACAGCCCGGGGCAGGCATCACCCCAGCTGCCCGAGAGAGACAACACCCTCGTGGAACTCAAACGGTTCATGATTTACCCTGCAGAGCCCAGTTTGTAAAATGCACTGTTACCTTCTGCCCCTGTCCCCAGCCTGGAAGACCCCTGTCCTGCTTATAGAATTTTCCTTTAGGGCTAGCTCAGTTCTTATTTCCCCAGGGACATTCCCCTGCCATCTCTCTCACAGAACCAGCTACTTCTCCTCCATAGAAAGTGTCCTGGGTTCTTCACGGAAGATGGTTTGTGCTACACAGAGGTGGGCAAGAGGGAAAAAGCAGTCGCCAGCAAATAGCAAGCATCCGCTTAAGTGATGGCTCATTCTTAATTCCATTCAAGACGACAAGTCACTTCCAAGGAGCTGCTTCCAGCTGTCAGACTTTCATAGCAGAGGGACCGTTCCCTTTAAGAAGAGACGCATCAATAAAAAGTCTGACAACGGAGCCTCTCCTGAAAGTGATAAAACCACAATGAAGAGATAAGGAGGGTTCAATCTAATCTCACCTGGGAGACTAGCCGTCTGCAGTGCATCTTTGTCAGGTCCGCTGGTGACAGAGATAGCATCGAAATCTCGTAGGACAATATGGGGGGGGACAGACAGGGTGAGACAGTTGCCAAAGGGTTTACATGATGGCGAAACCTTTGATTTACTGCGAAAGACCAAGAAAATAACTCCCAGTGTTCCAGGCAGTCTTTCAAGGGGAAAAATAGACCATCTCGGAATAACAATTGCACACTCCTCATCGGGGCATTTAAAAATACTCTTCACCCTGTGAGGCCGAATGAAACAGCCCTGCTCCGTGAAAGCGGCTCAGAGCTACGCGCGCGCAGGAGCCGTGCGCTCTCGCCCTGCGTCGTTCCGGCCCAGCATCCCGGGTCTTAACGCGCTTTGATCTATGCACCATCCTTTCATTCTGTGAGCGCCAACCACGGGCGAGGGATCCCACCCAATCAGGAGCCTGGGGAGCAAGAACCAACACGAACGGATGCTGTTCTCGGACATCTTTGCGCTCTAGTGGGAAGGTCGGCGTGAACAGGCGCGTTGCCAGTGCCGGCCAGGGACGTGGTGTCCTCACTGCGGCTGAGGACACAGGCTGCCCTGTCCTCCACCTGGCCGGAGGGGCCGGCCACCTCCGAAGGACACGCTGAAGAGCTCCAAACCCACCTGCACCCGTGGCACCCACCTCTAGCGAGACAACTGAGGACAGTGGCCCATTTCAAGGGCTGGAAGGGACGTCCGTCTAGAGACAACTGTTGGGAGCTCGCCTCTGCCACGCTGTCCGCTGGGAGGAGGCTGGGCTGCTATGAGAAGCAAGTCGCCGAGAGACTGGAGCTGCCCGAGGAGCCGCGCTTTGCCATTCCTGCCCAGCAGTAAAGCAGGGCCGGAGGGTTCCACTCTGCTCTTAGCAGAAGGCTGAGGATGATTTAGGAAGTCTTGTCTTTGCGGACAAATGGAGTCTTCCATTTTCTTTGGCTGCATGAGGGAGTAGAAGGTGTGAGCATTTTTCTGTCAGCACCTCAGACCATCTCCTTGCCCCCCTGGAATCCCAGACCTCAGATCACTGAGGCTGAGGCGGGAGGGGCGCCTGGCATTGCCAAGGGCGACATCTCCTTTCTCAGTCTGAGCTTCTGAGAAGCAGGGACGGAGAGGAAGGGGTCAGGTTGGCGCGGCATCCACCCACTTCTGCTGGGCTCTCGCCGTCCAGTCGTCAGCTGAGACCACAGGCACTGGTTTACTGACAGGTGCTTTGGATGAAGGTATGCTCATCCCTTTGTTGACAGCTCTAGGGTAGCCCGAAGTGCCTGACTCTCCAGCCACATGGACTCATCAATCACACTACCCTCCGACCACCCACGTAATGACCTTGGCCAGCGTGGGCTTTCATGTGGCCACCTGCCACCGGCCCTCACTGCCCACCCTGTGCAGCCAGGTCTTTGAGAAAGTGGAAGGGATGCCATGTTCTCTCATAGCCCTGCCCTTTTGCACTGTGTCTGCTCCCAGTTTAAGTTCCCTCATCCAACCCTCTACCTGGATGGGGGGTGAGGAGGCTCCAGAGCTGCTCTCAGCTCTGGCTTCTTGGCAGCCTCCTCCCAGGCTGCAGCTCCTGGCCGGAGATTCATGGCATGTGTGCGGGATGACTCTTTGCTCAGCCACCCCGGCGCTTGCTCAACGGGTCCACAGAGTGGTCCTGGGAGCAGAGATGAAGGTGATGCAGGGCTTCACCAAGACAGACTCCCCTCACCAGCACTTGCCTGGCTAATGCTGCTCTCATTGCCTTACGTGCCATCAGCAGAGACCAAGCCTGAGCCCTTAATGTGGCACCGTTCCTCGGGGGACCAAGCAGCCCCTGGCAGATAGTGATTAAGGTGAGCATCTCCTATCATGGAGGAGGCAGAGTCTTCTTCATGGGAAGAAGCACACGTTCTACATATGGATTTGCCTTCACAGCTGATAATGCTTCTTCCAGCACCACCATCCGTGGACTCCCAGAATGCGTTACCCACCAGCACGGCCTTCCTCACACCCTTGAATCTGAGTCCGTGAGATCAAGAATGCACTTCACAACCGAGAGCCGGGCTGGGCTCCTGCGCACAGAAGGGACTGGTCTTGGCACCCACCCCATTGGCTGGAAGTAAGCGGTTTAACTGAAAGGCAAGAGGCTTACTGAAAACTCAGTTGTGGCACCAGTTGGGAGACAGTACCCTCAAAGCACGGGTTACATCTTACAGGATACAGTGTGTGCTTTTAATGAGATTCTTATAAAGTGCTGGGCCCCACTGACATAATACGTGGGTCTGGGAATCAAGAGCTGGAAGTACTGTGCCCCCTGTCACTGTCACACTTGTGAACCCTGCAAGTACATCTGAGCAAACTCATTTACCTACAACCTTACTAATACTTGATACTGTCAGTTAAAAATTGCCAATTTGTATAGTAAAAATGTTTCATTACTATTTTAATTTTCATTTCCTGATTATTCATGATATTGATCACCTTTTGTGTTGTTTATCATTATTTTGTATTTCTTCACAGGAAAATTACCTGGTCAAATGCTTAGTCCATTTCTGTATAGGATTGCCTTTTCCTTATTGGTTAATAGATACTACTTTATAAATCCAGGTAATACGCTTTTATCCTAAGCTAAAACTTTTCTTTTCATTTTGTTTATGTTGTCTTCCATCATTCAAAAATTGTATTTTTTCCTAATTAGGTGAAGTCTCTCCATAGTTCCCATTTTGACTTTTAAATTATCTTCCTTGTTTAGGAAAAGCTTTTATATACCAAAATGATTGTAATAAATTCCTATATTTTTTCTAATAGTCATTATGTGTTTTAATATTTAACATTTCATGCTTAGTATCACCGGGAATTTTTGTTATTTATGATGTTATTTTCCTTATATGATTGGATTCTTGTTCCAACATCATTTGTTTGATAATCTACCTTCCTCCATTAACTTTAAATGCCTCTTTCATAACTTTATCATCAACTAAAATCTGATTTACATGAGTCTGTTTCTTGCCTCCCTATTCTATTCAATTTATTCTTTTTCTAGCACCAATAGCATGCTATTTAAATTAATTTAGTATTGTACTACATCTTTTTATCTTGTAGGATAAACTGTTCCCTAGTTGTTCTGATTTTAAAAAGCAAAACAAAAAGGATTCTGGCTATTCTCTTGCAAATTCTCTTCTACACAAACTTTAAAATTAGCTTGGTAAGTGGCACACAAATTTCATTGGAGTTTTGTTTGCGATTGCATTGATTCCTTTACATTAATTTATGGAGAATTTACATATTTGAGATATGGTGATAAGGGGAGTTTTTTTCATAAGATCAAAAGGAAGTCTTCTCTTAGGAGGCAAAGTTTGAACAGAGACTAGAATTAAATAAGCAAGTGAATTAAGAGGAAACCCTGCTGGGCAGTGGAAATGTAAAAAGTGAAGTCCTAAGGAGGGTTAGGGCATTTGTGAGACAGCAAGGTGGGCGGAGACTCAGAAGTGAACTGAGCAGGTTAAGAGTGAGCTGCAAGGCCAATAGGGCACCATCATATATTTCTTTAAGTCCATGTTAAGGAATTTGTTTTTTTTCCTAAATGTGCTGGGGAGTCTTTGGAGAGTATTGAGCTAGGGAAAGGCACACTCTGATTTTTTCATATTTAAAGAATGACACTCCAAAAAAACAGAGTGAAGGGGCAAGGATGCAGAAAGGCCAGTCAGGAGGCTCGTGACAAGTCCGGGAAAGATGCTTATGACTTAGGCCAGCCTGGGCCCTTGAGAAGAGCAGATCTGGGTATATAGTAAAGGCAAGGCTAATAGGATCTGGGGTGGATTTGAGGTATGGCTACAGGAGAAGAGAAGAAAAGAGGAAGTCTCCAAGGATTGTGGCCTAGGTGACTGAGGGAAGGGGAATCCATTTACCTTTGGGATTAGAGGGAGAAAAGCAGGTTTGGGAGTGGTGGGTGGAAAGGCCATCAGGAGTTCCATCTTGAATGGCCAATAGGAATCATGTGACTCCTCCAGCGGCATCCCATCTCTCTTACAATAAAGGCAAATTCTTTACAGTGACCCAAAACTCCCACATCACCTTCTCACCTATTGTTTTTCCCTCTCGCACCCTACGCCAGACACTCCCCTTCTCACTGCTGCTGGAACATGCCCAGCAGGCTGCCAGCTGGGAGCCTTTGAACTTACTGAACCTCTGTCCAGAATGAACTTCTGCCAGATATCTGCATTTCCAGTTCCTTCAGATTCTAGATTCTCTTAGTGAGGGCTTCCCAGCCATCCCACCTAAAACTTTAACCCTCTCCCCATCAATACCTTCTTTCTTATTTCTTACTTTATTTTTTATTAACAAAAAAACTGCTAACATACCATCTAACATGCCATGGATATTACTTATAATTTTTAACCATCTTGTTCCTCCACTATAGTGGAAGGTGTTTTTGTTTGCTAGGCTGCCAAAATGCAATAAACCAGAAATGAGTTGGCTTTTACAATGGGGACTTATCAACTTAGCAGCTTACAGCTCTGAGGCTGTGAGAATGTCCAATTCAAGTCAACATCAAGGCAATGCTTCCTTCCCAAAGACTGGCTGCTGGTGATCCTGGACTCTTCTATCATGGCTAGACACAAGGCAATGTCTGCTGGGCTCCTCTTTCTTTCCACATGTGTTTCATTGCTACAGCTTCTTGCTTCTGGTTCTCTCTCTCTCTCTCTCTCTCTCTCTCTCTCTCTCTCTCTCTCTCTCTCTCTCTCTCTCTCTCTCTTTCTCTCTCTCTCTCTCTCTCTCTCTATTACATACTCTTGTTGTGGCAGTTTGGCATTGTTTATGAATTCCAAAAATAGATATTGGATTGTGTTTGTAAACTGGTCTGTTCCTCTGGGCATATTAGATTGTATTAAATTCAGAGGTTTCACTTTTATTTGATTAAATTATGATTAGGGTTTTGATTCGGCCACATCAGTAGAAGTTGAGTCCCTGCCCCCTTGTTGGGTGGGGACTCACAGAGAAAACGACATGGCAGAGGAGAGAGTTTTGGAATTTTGATGCTGGAGCCCTGGGAAGTAAATACACAGGAGAAGAACACAGATGAATAGAGACAGCTCCATAGACACAGCAGAGGCCTCTGGAAGACAATGAGCCTGATAGCCTACAGCTGCAGCTGAGCCCAGAGAGAAACAAGCCCCAGGAGAGAGATAAGACTTACCCCAGCCTACAGTTGATATCAGAAGAAGCTGGGGCCATGGAGCCTTAAGAGGAAGACGAAGGCTGAACCCCCACAGACATTGCCCGCCATCTTGCTCAACGTGTGGCAAATGACTCTGGGTGAGAAATTACCTCTTATGGTACCTTGCGTTGGACTCTTTAGGGCCTGGTAACTGTAAGATTCTACCCAAAATAAATAACCTTTATAAAACCCAACAGATTTCTGGTACTTTGCATCAGCATCCCTTTGGCTGACTAATACACTCATAAAGGACTCCATTAAGTGGATTAAGACCCACTCTGAGCCTTACTGTTGTAACCTAATCAAAAGGTCCCACGTACAACAGGTTTACACAGACAGGAATGGATTAGCAGTAAGAACATGATCTTCTGGGGTCCATCCAGCTTCAAAGCATCACAGAGGTTCCATGGGGACAAGACCTTCTTTTTCTTTTTTGTTCATACTCTTTTGTAGTGCCTCAAAGAATATGTGGCACAAAGTAGGATTGGGGTATATATCTGTGGGGGAAAGGAAGGAAGGAAGGAGAGAAGGATTGAAGGAGGAAGGAAGTAGAAAAGGAGAGAAGGAGGGAGGGAGGGAGGAAGAAGGGAATGAGGGAAGAGATATTATAGAGATCTTGATTATGTATTTTATATATGAGTCTAGAGTGCAAAGGAGTTTGGGATTTGTGTATGAACCTTTATTGCCCATTAATATTTTATCCAGCCCCCTTACTGGTCTTTTATTATTAATATATATTTCAGGTTTTTTGATGTTGTTTTTATTGTTGTTTTGTTCTGCTATTTCACACAGACAAACATATTGTCTGCAAAAAGGAACAGTTTTGTTTCTTCCTTACTAGGTATTATTGCTTTACTTGTCTTATTACATTGAATAGGACATTCAGAAAAATGTCAAATAGCAGCAAGTCTACTGCATATATATCCTATCCCACTAAAGTCTCTAAATTTTCACATTAGGTAGGTTGTGCACCATGATTCCTTGTAGAAACTCATATTGTGCCATTGTAATTATTACTTAAAGACAGTGACATCAGAAAGTCTGCTGCTCTTATGACTGTTGTTTCCAAACTCAAAGCAACATAGCCAAAGGGTATTTTTCCTAAACATTTTACTAGTTTATAATATTAACTTGAAGAATATCTAAGGATTCTTGGTGGTGGTGGACTGGTATCTCCATCAGATGACTAGGAAAGAACTTCCCTGCTTGCCGGTTTCTGAGCCCAAATTTTCCTCCTAGAAACCATTTGTCAAGAAAAATATTTTCTATTTAAAAAATCATAATCAATTCTAAATGTGAAAAGTTCTGCAAATGGAGTACTGACAGCTTTCTAAGGCAGCTTTCTGTTGCTGTATCATTCGTCCTATTGGCACACCCTTCCTTATATTGAGGAAAAATATTCTTCCTTTTGATTTCCATTTCTCTGGAATCTTTGTGCAACTAACAAATCTCTGCTCTTCAAAATGCCACCCAGGTTTTTCTCTCTTCTTATCTCTTGGTTAACTTTCTTCAGTCCTTCATGTCTTCACGGTTTCTAGACTCCTAATTAAGCACATGTTTATTGATTTTGGCTAGAAGAAGTAAAACTGTCAACTCTACTCTGTAATCAGGTGGGCCACGTTCCACCCCATAGATAATTTGATTTGCAATGTCTCTGGAAAACAAAGTCTGCAGATAGCTAAGCAAGGATAAACCACAGCAAAAACCCAGAGGAAGATGAAAGAAAACTGAAGGAAGAGAAGCAAGAAGAAGAAGATGATGAGGCAGAGGGAGAAGAGAGAAAGGAGGATATGGAGCTGGAAGAAGAGGAGAGGACAAGGGCAAGGATAAGGAGGAATGTGTTGGTTTACTTCTGCTGAGAGCAGACGCCAAGGTGGAAGCCGACGTGCAAGAGAGAAGCCCCTTAAGGATGAATGGGAGGGAGCAGAAAAGGCAAGTGGAGTCTAATAAAGTGGAAAGAATTAACAGCAGAAGAAATCATAGATATGAGTACTTTTTCATTCAGTTTATGCACTTTAAGAATGACTTCATGTTCATACATTTATAGAAATGTTTGTACTCTTACAAAAGATCATTGTTGGCAGCCTCTTGTTTTCCAATAGTAATGTTAGAAAACTCATTATATGTAGAGTCTCCCACAGGGCTGCTCCCTGCAAAAGTAGGTCCTGACCAACTGAGGAATCAAAACAGCTCGGTGAGAGCTGGGAGGACAGCCCACGATACCCCCTTCTTCTCTGTGGGGAACAGAATTTTATTTGTGTTTTATAGAAACTTCCTTCCAAAGACCTTTGTATCTCTTTCAAGTGAGAACCCATTGATTCTCCTCAAGCAATGGGGAAAAAAACCAGAATATCTATTTCTGGCCTTACTCTGTTTGTTGGAGGAGCAACAAGGGCAGTGTGGGTTGAAGGGAAGTGGGTGTCATTAATGGCTTTGGGGACCCACTGGGGGACAGGGATAGAAGAGCCTCTCTTATGCCACAAATAATCATCACAGGAAAGTGATGGGGGAGCCTGAAGAGCTCGTCGAAAGAAGAGGTTCGAGTCCTCCCATTTGCAGTGTTCAAAGCATCTAGATTGTTATTGGGGTGATGGCACATTGGTGGTTTATGATTAGCCATAGTTTCAAAGGGAAATTTAAAGTGAAAATTGAAAAAATATAGAGGCTCACTATGAATAAGTTATATCAAACTATCCACATTCACTTTTTTTTAAAATGAGGTAAAATTTAAATCAAATGAAATGCACAGAACTTAATTGTATAATTTAATGGTTTAAGATATGTATACTTTTCTTAGTCTCCTAACTGCTAAAACAAGTACATTGTCCTATTTATTGTAGTTTCATTGTATGTATTGACATCAATTTTATGTTTTTCAACTTGACTTTTTAAAAAAGGGTTTATCTATTTTAGGTCCTTTGCATACTAATAAAATTTTCAAAATTGAATTATTAATTTTATCCAAAATAAAGAATTTTGGGTGGAATTGCATTTAATCTTCAGATCAGTTTGAGGTGAATTAACATATTAATGATATTGATTCTCCTAATCTATGAACATGGTATATCTCTCCATTTATTTAGTTCTTCTTTATCATCTATATTTGGACTTTTAAAATAAAAGGGCCACACATATCTTTTGTTAAAATTTCCCCTAAGTATTTTATGTGTCTTTCATAAATAGGATTGTTTTTAATATCATTTCCAATTGTTTGCTGCTATTATATGGAAAAATAATTGTATATCGAATTGTTTTCTATGACAATTCTAAATTTACTTATTGATCTGTTAGGGGTTTTTTGTTTTTGATTTTTAGATAACCATGCTGTCTGTGGATATGGACAATTTATACCTTCCTTTTGAATATTTATGTCCCTTATTGTTTTCTTGCTTCCTAACCTGAGTTAGGACTTCCAGTATAATGTTGGGCAGAAGTGGTAAGTGCAGACATCTTTGCCTTGTTTCTGACCTTAGTGGAAAAGTGTTCAGTGTTTCACCATGATTTGATGTAC
>JAQZBX010102051.1:0-11198 GCA_029593785.1 Cabassous unicinctus
TTTTTTTTTTTTTTAAAGATTTATTTATTTATTTATTTATTTATTTATTTTATTTATTTATCCCCCCCTTGCTGCTTGAGTTTGCTGTGTCCATTCGCTGTGTGTTTTTTCCGTGTTTGCTTATCTCCCCCTTGCTGTGAGGTCTTGCCGCATCAGCCCACAGCGCCACGCGAGCCGGCCTGCCCTCACAAGGAGGCCCCGGGAAGCGAACCTGGGGCCTCCCATATGGTAAACGGGAGCTCTATCCATTGAGCCACACCCGCTTCCCTCTTGGTTATTTTTTTCTCCTCCAACAAGAATAACCCTGTCAGTCTAACTTCCAAGACTTCTACAGCTCTCGGCAGTCCTGGGCCCAGGGCCCAGGACATCCATGCCAAGCAGGAAGCACTGCTTCCGGGGTGGGTACAGGAAGCAAGGGAGCCCGGGCAGACAAGCTGTGGCCGAAGAGCTGCTGTGCATTAACAATAAGAACAAAAGACCGGGAGACAAACCACCGTTAATCCTAGCAGCCACCCGAGAACTATAAATTGCCAGGCCAAGGTAGCAACATTTTTTAGTCGTCCTCTTCCCCGCCAGAGTTAGATTGAGGATGATTCAAAGTCCCTCACCCCCACCCAAGTCTTTAGAACATACATTACTGGATCTTTTTGAAGTTCGAACCCTGAGAGATTTATACTCGAAAATGGATTAGAGAAAAATAACTACCCTGAGACACTATTCTAGGGGGCTGGAGTGGATGGGGACTTTTTTTTTTTTTTCCGCTCACACTGAGACTGCTAGGAGCTTTGTAGCAACTGCAACTTGGGTTCAAACCCAGCTCTGACATTTATTAACCGGGTACCTGGCCTCCGGACCTCTTGGAGCCTCTGCTTCTTCACCTGTAAAATGGGAATATCACCTCTCACTGCCCAGGACACCGTGGGGGGTTAAAATAAGAAGACAGCATAAGGATACCACTAAATAAATGCTAAGTACTATCATCACTGTTAACCTCACAGCACCACTTCGGAGTTTTATCTATGGCCACATGTATTCAAGGGAGATAAAATCCAATTTTCTCTAAGTTAAAAGGGTTCTTTTTTTGTGTGTGAAGTATTTTTTGGTGGGGGAGGGGGGCAATAGAATTACAGAAAGCCGGCTTTAATTTAAGATATATTAAACTTCAGAGATATCATCATGGAACTCAGACGACCATTTCTAATTTCCTCCTACTGGGGAAAATGTATTCAGCAAGGGGTCTAAATAAGGAACAATAAGCCAGGGACTCTAACGGAGCCCACTCTTCCAGGGATCCCAGGTGCAGTAGCATCTAGAGAAAACTCCACCCATGCCCAGTGGGAGTCCCTGCTCAGGCAGTATGGCATCTTTCTAAAGCTCGGGCCTTATCACGCCACAAACCCACTTTAAAAGCCTTCCCAGGAGCGCCTAAGCCTGTAGAAAAAAATCGACACAAAAGACCTAATCTAAGGGCAACACTCACTTCCCTCCCCGTAAGATCTGACCCTGTAGGATCTGGCCTTTTTATCTTCCTCTTAGGCACACCTCCCCACACATGATGTTGACTTCCAGCCATGCCTAAATGCTGGCAGTCATCTCTGATTCTAAACAGACAAAACAACATGTTGAAGCCTCAGAGCCTGGCCCAGGCAGTTGCCTCTACTAGGAGAGCTCTTTCCCCATCATACCCTACTCCCAGGCCCCATTCCCCACAGCAAAGTGAGTTTTTCCTTCTTTTGCCCTATGAGCAAAAACCTCTTATGGATTACTTTGCTCTGAGTATAGTGTCTTCTCTCAGGTTCTGCTGGGAAAAAAAGAGGAGGGAAAAAAAACAAGTACTGACTCCACACCAGGCCCTATGCTAACTGCTTTCTGCCTGTTAACCCATGGAGAAGGTTCTCTGCTCACTACAGCCAGCCAGCCCGGCAGCTGGCGCACAGTCTTTGTTCGTTCGCAACTTACCGAATCCCTGCCACATGCCACCACATGCCAGGCTCTGTTCCAAGAGCTGAGAATCCACTAAGAAGTCAGAAAAGGTTCCTGCTCTGCTCTTGTGGAGCAGAAGACATTCTCATTCTAGCAGAAGACAGAGATGATCATCAAGGAAAAAATGAATAGTGTCAAGTTGTGAAAAAGGCTGTGAAGGAAATAAAACAGAGATAGGAGAAAGGAGGCGGTGGTGAACGTTGGGGAAACGACTTTAGATAGAAGGTCTCTCTAAGGAGGTGATATTAGAGCCGAGACTTAAATGATGAGGAGCAGCCAAAGGGAAGAGCAGGTGCCAAGGTCCTGAGGCACATTCAAGAAGTGGAAGCAAGGTCCAAGGGAGCAGGTCAGGGGCAAGGGACAGCAGTGGGAGGCAAGGCTCCAAGAAGAAGGCAGAGGCCAGACCATGCAGGGCCTCGTGGGTCATGATGAAGAGGCTGGACTTGATGCTAAGTGCAATGGGAAGCCGCTGGGAAGTCTTTCAGCAGAGGGGTAACATGATCTGATCAATATTTTTTTCTTTTTTTTTTCCTTAGTGTGATAACATATATATAACTTAAAACTTCTCATTTTAACCATTTTTAAGTGCCTGATTTTTACAATGCTGTACCACCATCACAACATTCCATTACCAAAATTTTTCCATCACCCCAAACAGGAACTCTGTACCCATTAAGCAGTAACTCCCCATTCCCCTGCCCTCAGTCCCTGGTAATCTCTGATCTTTCTGTCTCTATGAATTTGCTTATTCTCTATGTTTCATAGAAATGGAATAGAATACATTACTTGGCCTTTCGTGGCTGGCTTATTTCACGTAACATAATGTCTTCAAGGTTCATCCACATTGTCATATAGATCAGCACTTCATCCCTTTTTATGGCTGAATAGTATTCCATTGCATGGATAGACCACCTTTTGTTTGCCCATTCAACTGTTTGTTGATGGACACTTGAGTCGTTTCCACCTTTTGGCTATTGTGAATACTGCCGCTATGAACACTGACATACAAGTATCTGTTTGAGTACCTGCTTTCAATTCTTTGGAATATACACCTAAGAATGGAATTGCAGGGTCAGATGGTAATTCTATGTTTAACTTTCTGAAAAACCACCAAACCTGATGACCAGTTCTACAAGGATTACACTGACAACCACACAGAGAATGAATTAGACGGAGGAGGAAGACAAGCGGGCAGGAGAGGAAGCAAAGCACAGTGTCCAGAAATGTAGGCGTCCTGGTGCCATAAGCCAAGCTTCAGCCTCTGGAGCCATTTCGAGAAGGCAAAGGTGTCCATGGGGTCATGGACCATAAGGATAACTGAAGGTATTAAAAAGACTGAGGTTAGGAGTGCAGCAGGGGCAGGTTCCAACCCCAACCCCAGGTACTTTTCTTTCCAAGCCTCAGTTTCCTCATCTTAAACAGGGCTAACACCTCTACTATGCAGGGTTGTTGTATAGATGCAACCCAGGTCAGGAATGCACCTGGGCCAAGACAAGTACTCAACAAACAAACAAAAATCTACTTTTCCCTCTTCTCCCTGAAAAGGAAGGTGGGAACCTGAACTATTTAAGAAAGGAGTAGCCTTGGTCTCACAATTCCAATGTACAGAGGCCACATTTTCATGCCTAGTAAGAAGATAAAGGAAGTCGTCTTGCTCAGGAGGTGAGAAAAAGGTAAGAGCAACAATCTACACACAAAAATAGCAAAATGTCTCTTCTGCAGTTTTATAGTCTAAACCAAAGACCTATCAAATTCTTTTAGACACCTTTGCCTTCTCCTGAAATAGTTTGATTATATAGGAGTAGGCTGGTACAGGGAACCTTCCTGTTATATGAAGAGTTTCTCTATAAATGTTCATGTTGGAACAGAGCTTATGGGGAAAGAGGGTACAAAAGTGACCTGATGAGGCATGGAAAGGGCTTCAGCTTTGGAGTCAGGCCAACCTGGATGGTGTGTGACCCTGGACAAGACATGTGGCCTAAGTCCCACTTTCCTCACCCAGTGATCACCACACTCCTTGCAGTGTTTACAAAGCAAAGCGGCAAATATGTAAGACAAGACGAGCCAGTAAATAACTGTGTGGCTACTACTATCTGCCAGTATGTAGATGGTTCAGCATTAGGCTCAAAGGTCACACGGCTGGTAAGGGACAAAGTCAGACATTAAGCCCAGTTCTGACTCCAAAAGTGTGTCCTTCCTTCACCACTCACTTATACCAATTCATACCAAAGGCAAAGAATTTGCCTTCTCTCTTTTTTTTTTTTTCCTAATCTGCCCCTTCCACCTCTAATCTGGACTAGTTCAGAGTACATGTCCTAAAATGCATTTGAATGTGACCCAACAGAATTTAGTTCCAAGGGGAGGAGAAGAGGGTAAAAAGGATTGTGTGCTCCTTAACATTCATCTGACAACTGAAACATGGATTGAGTAGAAGACTGCGGGCAGTGTAACCTTGGGCAAGTCCCTTTACCTCTTTGGGCCTCCATTTCCTCTTCTGTAAAATGGGGAAATGATCCCAGACTGGCTGCAGCCTGGAACAGGTGGAGTGTAACAAAGATAAATGTACTGAAACTCATCACTATTGCCGGGCCCCTGACTGCCCAAGCAGGCGAATGAAAGCATCTGCCCAATGTACTATAAACGCCCTTAAGTGCTTGCAGGCATGCAGAATATTGCTGGAAGGAAAGGAGAGAAACTGGAAATAGGGAAGGTAACTAGGTGCTAGGGGTTGGCAATGTGGAGACTTCTTTTAGCTATATGCCTTTTGGGGCCATGTGCTTGTATTATTGTTTAAAAAAAAAAAGTTTTAAAGCCCTGTCCAGTGATATAAGTGAGTTTTAGGTAAGTTCAAGTGCATGGAGTTTTTCTGAAATGAGACCCAAGAAACTGGGAACAGTGGTTGACTAGCAATGGGAACCAGGTGACGACAGCACAGGGGAATGGAAACCTTTTTCTGAACTTTTTACGTATACCTCTTTGTGGTCTTTGTATTTGCTTAATTTGTTCATGTATTACCAACACTTTTGGGGGGGGGGGTTGTTTTTGTTTTTTCCTTTTTTTCAAGGAAAGCTCGGTTGTGCTGGGTAGGAAAAGCTTCCAATTCAGCCGGCCGGGAGTTCCAATCTCGAAGCCTCCACTCTCGTGCGTCTGGGGCTGGGACGAGTCAAGTCCGCCCCTCGGGACCTCATCTGCCCACCTGGGAAGTGGGGAGACCCCCTCGCCCCTGCCCCGGCGGCCGCTAGATCGAGCCCGGCCGCTCCGCCCGGCGTCCCCCTTGCCCGGCCCGCGCTCACCGCCGATGATGGTCCGGATGAGGGAGGCGTGCCCGGGGCAGTCGACCAGCGTGACCTGGAGCAGCGGCTCGGCGGGCTCGGAGCCGGCCTCGGGCGGCTGCAGCGCCGACCGCAGACGCGCCGGCAGAGGCACCGAGAAGCAGGAGAAGCCCAGGTCGAGCGTGACGCCGCGCTCGCGGCTCTGCGGCTGCTTGTCGAAGGCGGCGGTAGAGGCCGTGGTGCTCAGCGCCCGCGCCAGCGCCGTTTTGCCGCTGTCGATGTGGCCCAACACGCCCACGTTCACGTTCACCCGTCGCCCGGCCATGCCGCTGCCTCGATCGCCGCGGCGGTCCGGTCGGCTAAGCGGCACCCCCCGCAACCGGCGTGCCGGGCGCTGCCGTTCCGGCCCTGAAGCTTCCGCCCTCCCGGCCGCCCCGGGCACGGCCGGGCACCGAGCGCGTGCGGTTGCCCGAGGTCACGGAAGCTGGCTGGCCCACTCACCTGCTCCTCCCACGGAAGTTTCGAGGAGCCTAAGATTGGGGAAAATCCATCCACCCACCCATCCATCCATTTCAGCAAGCTCTCATAAGCGCCACCTGCCTAGTCTAGGTGCAGGGGATACTATGCCCTCTCGACCAATATTCTCTTGGGAGGCATCAGACAATACGCAGGTAAACTGAGTGCACCAGACCATTTCAGAAAGTGGGAAGCCCTCTGGGGAAAATAATAAGCAGAGAAAAGGCCTAGAGAATGAAGAGGAGGGAGGACAGCTAACTTATAATGGAAGGTCAAGGACGGCCTCTCAGAGGAGCTGTTTGAGCTGAGGCTCAAGTGTTGAGAAGTAGCAGCCACCACCACCAGAAAAACTGGGGAAGACTTAGAAGATGGGGGGATGATGATTTTATGTCTGCCTCAGGATTCCTCACCTTGGGAGTCTGCAACCTGGTCTTAGAAAGGGCTGCAAACCTACAAATTACATGTTAAATGTTGTGTGTCCGTAACTCCAGATTCTCGAAAGGATCTAGAACCACACACAAAAAAAGGCTGCCAACCACAATCAACAACCAGGGGTCCCAAACTGAACTGTATCCAGTGGCCAGACAAGCAACTTAAAGTAGAGAAATTAGTCAGATTAATATGCCAGAAAGTGGTGGGAACAGTGGAGAACTGGAAAGTACATGTCTGCTTCAGCCAATTGATTTCAGGTAGTAATGCCAGCCCCATATTGCCCCATCTTTCCATTTTCAAGAGAATAGAAGAGTTCTAGATGAAACCTGACTTTGACATGTTGGCAACTAATTTACTTTTAATTTAAATATTATGGTAACCAAGCAGAAAAGTTGTGGGACTCCACTTGGCAGCAGTTTTGCCCTTATTCAATACTCTGATGAGCCATGCTGTGCTCCAACAGCTTGCAGTAAATGGTCCTTGATACCCCCTATGCTAGGCACAGGGGACCAGAGACAAGCAGACCTGATTGTGTCCATCCAGTCAATTTAATAATCTGGTATTTACAAAACAGGGCGGTGCAGGTTTTGAGTGGAGTAGGCTGTGGGCCTGGGGGTTGTGGTCAGGAGAGGGTTCTCAAAGCTTATCTGAAACTGGGAGAGGGTCAGTAGTTGGTCAGGTGATACCAGGAGAGGAAAGAAGAGGCAAAGACTATGGAACAAAAGGAGCTGCCTAGCAACTGTCTGGAGGGGTGAGCAAATATGGGTATATTGGGAGGGGGGATACCCATTTATCATGGGGATTCACATACACGTTTCACTGCAGAAATATTAGTGCATTTGTTTCTACATAGCCTCACCCAGGGGCTCCAACAAGGTCACGAAGGCACCAGACTTTGTCTCTCTGTCTTTCTTTTCCTCTTTCCTCTGGGTTGCCTCCATTCCCAGGCAGGCTCTCTCCTCACGGTGACAAAATGGCTGCCAGCAGCTCCAAGCTAACAGCCTTGGCAACCCCCCAAATTCTGCAAATTCAGTCTCACCAGCCCTGGTGAAGTTGTGTGCTGCTGCACCCAATGGAGACAGGCATTGCTCTGCCTCACCAGATCTAGGTTGAAAGCCCACACCAAGAGTCACTTGGGAGCTTAGCTTATGAACATGGGAAGTAGGGATGGGAAATTCCCTCTGGAAAATGGTATACATAATAAAGGTCACTATGTAACCTGTCTATTGGTACTTTGTCTCTATGACAGCATCTATCACCCTGAGTCGTGTTTGCTTTAGTGCCAGTCAGATGCTCTCCATCTTTCCTGGTAGGCCCTGGATTCCTTCAACACGACCCTTTTGTCACACATCTCTGCCCAGTGCCTGGCACATGCAAATGCTCCCTAATGCTGAAAATATCTTGAGTGGACTCACCCCCAAAACCTCCAGCCAACAAAGACATCCTTCTCAGCAGCTGAGTCCCACAGGCTGAGCACAGTCCCTGGGAAAATTATTGACAGGAAACAGCCTGTAGAGGTGCGATTATTTTGGATTTGTTAGTAATGCTAATGGGATACCGCTTTGCTTTTGTTCCTTTAATGCCATTTCGTGCTAAGGTAGCGCAAAGTTGTTTGCAAACAGCTAGTTAATTAATTCAACTTCATTAAGGCCAATTAATCCAGGATTAATTATAAATTTGCCCAGAGGAAGTTATTATACTTTGCTCTTTTGATTTGGGTTTTGGCTTTAATGATTCTTTTAGGAGGGAAATGGAAGTTTCCTTTTTCTCTGAGGGGGTCTACCTTGCCAGTGATTGTGTTAAGCATGTTCCTTCCTCAGTATGTCCCATTCTAACCTATGAAGGGGTTGTCGCCCAGGCCACCCGCTGAGTTCCATGACATTCCCACTGCTAAACATGCCTGCTAGTAGCACGTTTAGCCAATGGATGAGGACGTTCCTGGAGTGGGCAAGAACGGGTCTCATTTGCATTCAAATCATGGCTCTATCTTATATTGGCTGTGTGATTTCACCATTCTTCCATCTTCAAAATGGGCATAATATTTCACGAGATCATTGAGGTCTGTCATGGTTAGAAGTTGTGTTTGCTTCCCAGCATCCATTCTTCTGTACGAGCTCCTTGATTTTTCCTTTGAGGCATCAAATCTCCTCTCATCCAGGTCATGGGAGGGTTTGACCCCACTCCATCTCCAGGGGTGGGCCTGTGGCTCAGGTCTAATCAGTCCGCACGGTCAATCCTGTTTGTGATGGTTCAGCTAATGTGTCAATTCGGCCAGGTAATTGTGCCCAGTTGTTTGGTCAAACAAGCACTGGGCTAATTGTAATACAAGGACATTTATGGGCTATAGTCATCGGTGAGTTTACTGCATAGATGGCTGATAACATCTGCATGAACAGGGAGATTGCTGTCAGTAATGAGTGACGCTTTATCCAATCAGTTGAATGCCTTAAAAGGGGAAGTGATCTCAGCATTCAGGGAGAATTTCCCAGTTCGTTTTTGGACAGCCAACATCTCCCGGAAATTCATCAAGGACCTTCATCGGACTTTCACTGAAGCCCCTGGTTTGCAGCCCACCTGCAGAACCTGGACTTGTGCACCCCCACAGTCACGTGAGAGACTCTTATAAAATCTCATGCTATTAACAGATACTGCCTGTTCATTCTGTTTCCCTAGAGAACCCTGACTAATACATTATTGGATGGAGTAATTGGTTGGTAGTGAGCATGTGGGCCAAGTTTGCCCAATCAGAACAAACCCTGGAATTTAAGCAATACAAACGTGTGCTTGCCTCTGCTGAATTAAAACCTGGGGAATACAAGTCTACACTGCAGTGGGGACCCCAGGAGGGGAGCCTGGCCATGACAGAAAAATGGTTCCCCCAAAGAGAACCACATCCTAATTCCTGGAACCTGTGACTGTTACCTTACGTTGCAAATATGATTCAGTGAAGGGTATTGAGATGGGGCGATTCACCTGGATCTTCCGGGTAGGCCCAATGCAATCACAGCTGTTGTTAAATATGGAAAAGGGAGGCAGGAGAGTCAGAACCAGAGAGGTGGCATCATGAGAAAGACTCCATTGGCTGCTACAACTTTGAAGATGGAGGGGGTTACAAGCCAAGGAGAGTGGGTGGCCTCTAGAAGCTGGAAAAGGCAAGAAAACATACTCTCCAGATCCTCCAGA
Source organism: Cabassous unicinctus (assembly GCA_029593785.1). Classification (NCBI taxonomy): domain Eukaryota; kingdom Metazoa; phylum Chordata; class Mammalia; order Cingulata; family Chlamyphoridae; genus Cabassous; species Cabassous unicinctus. The sequence continues at coordinate 9,387 of JAQZBX010102051.1, forward strand.
AGGAACTCAGTCCTTCTGACATCTCGGTTTTAGTCTAGTGAAACCTATTTTGGACTTCTGACCTCCAGAACTGTATGACAATAAATTTGTGCTGTTTTATGCCACTAAGTTTGTAGTCATTTGTCACACCAGCAAGAGGAAACTTGCTTCAAGCATTTAATTGGAGCATTTAGTCTAGTTGCATCTTTCTTGAATAAACTAAAAGTGAATAAATGAATACGTATTGAATACTGAATGTACGAATGAAACACCCTCTTGTTGGATCAGGGGATGGAGAGCCTTTAACAGGCTTGCCCCATATCCTCATCCCTGGCCATATGTGCTTGGGAACACGCTGGGCTCTGGCTGTCCCCAGGATCATGTATGACATTGAACATCTACAGCAGAAGGGACCTCAGTGCATGTCCTCTGGTTGGACCTGCTGCTTTCACCCAGGCTACCCTGACTTCTGTCGCTGCTGCCATGTGACACTGGAGGGACACAGGCTGGGGCATCCCTAGGCTGCTTTTGCAGGTAGACCCTGGGAATCTGTGGATGTGGTTGATTTCCCTGTTACATGGGACGTGCCTGCAGAAACTGAAAAGTCGTCCCCAGCACAGGACATTGGGATCAGAGGCACAGGCCTCACCCTTGCTCCCCCGACCCTTGTCCCCAGCCTGACTTCCCGCCTCTAGGCTCCAAAACATTTCCTGTGAGTGCCCAGGGGTACTGTTTCAGCTTAAAAAGCATGACAGAATTAACCACTAAGACAGGGACATACACAGAATATACACTGTAAGGGGGAGAAAAACCCATGTCTTTATACTCTAAGGCTCTGAAACCATTTTCTGCACCCCTCCCAGTGCTAGACTAGAGGCCCTTACAAAAGACCTCATTTAATTCTCTTAAAAAGTCCTGTAAGTATAAACTTAAATCTTTGGATTGTTCATATGCGGTGGAGACCTGAAACCCAGAGGAGTTGCAGCCAACTTCCACTCTCCAGTTCTTCGGGCTTGCCCTGGACAACCAACAAAATGAATGATGATGGACAAGTCCCATCCCAAAAATAAGGAGTATCGTCAACTGCAAGCTAAACAATTCCATTCCTCTGCCCCCTAATATCTCCTCAGCCTGAGGCAGACAGAGTGGACATCATCCGAAATCCCTCAAGACAGAGGAGTGAACGAAAATAAGGGGGGAGTGTAACCATGGCTCAAACTAGATTTATTGTTATTTAGTTATTATCTTGTGTTAACAGAATAACTTGTAACATTGATCTAAAAATAAAATAAATTAAAATGAAAAATCCTATAAGTATATTTTAAAATGGAAAATAAGTGCTGGCAAAGACGTTGAATAATTAGAATCCCCCTGCATGTCTGCTGGGAATATAAAATGGTGCAACCACTGTAGAAAACAGTTTGGCAGTTCCTCAGAAAGCTATGCATAGAATTACCGTGTGACCTGGCAATCCCACTCCCCGGTATATATCCCAAAAAATTGAAAACAGGGATTCAAACAGATACTTGTACACCCATGTTCACATAGAGCAGCATTATTCAGAAGAGCCAAAAGGTGGAAACAGCCCCAAGTGTCCATCAACATTTGAATGGATAAACGAAATGTGATATAGCAATACAATGGAATAGTATTCAGTTATCAAAAGGAATGAAGTTCTGATCCATGCGACAACGTGGCTGAGCCTTGAAAACATAATGCTGAGTGAAATAAGGCAGATACAAAAAGACAAATATAGTATGATTCCCCCTTATATGAAATATCTAGAATAGGCAAATTCAGAGAGACAGAAAGTAGATTAAAGTTTATCTAGGG
>JAQZBX010102052.1:0-11221 GCA_029593785.1 Cabassous unicinctus
ACTTAAATCTTTGGTCTGTTCATGTGCCAGTTGAGCCCTGAATCTCAGCAGAGTTGCAACACCTACTCTCCAGTTCATTGGACTCGCCCACGAAAACTAACAAGGAGATGATGATGGACAACCACCATCCCAAGGAACAGAGGGTGTCTACAACTGCAAGCAAGATAGTTCCATCCATCTGCCCCGTGGGACCTAAGATGGAAACAGAGTGGGCATCACCATCCCCAAATCCTCAAGACTGGGGAATGAAAATGGACTGAATTAAACTTATTATTATTCTATTATAGACTTACTATTATTCTAGTAATGGAAGAACTTTTAGCATTGATATAAAGGCAGTGTCCACCAGAGGTTCTGAGGGGAGGGAGAGGGAAGAATAGGTGTAAAATGGGGCCATTTTTGGGACATTGGAATTGTCCTGCATGACATTGCAATGATGGATACAGGCCATTATATATTTTGTCCTAGCCAACAAAATTGTGCAGGACAGAGTGTAAACTATAATGTAAACTATAGTCCACGGTTAATAGCAGTGCTTCAAAATATGTTCATCAAATGTAACAAATGTACCACACTAATGAAGGATGTTATTAATGTGGGAAAGTGGGGGAGGGGGAGAGGGTGGGGCATATGGGAATCACCTATATTTTTTATGTAACATTCATGTAATCTAAGCTTTCTTTAAAAATAAAAAAATAATTTAAAAAATTAAGTAACATTCAATTTAATAAAATTCAAAAATAATTCTGAAAAAAAGGGAGAAAGTAAGAAGAAAAGAATATGCAAACAAATCATTCTCTCAAAACTTTCCAGACTAAACTTCAAGATGTTGCAATATAATATAGCAATTATAATGCCTGCTTTCAACCTCATAAACTGAGACATTATTAGAGAAATAATAAAGATCATTTTCATACTTACTCTAAATATTCAGAACAATTGTTCTCAACCCTGGCTGCATGTTAGAATTATCCAGAGAACTTTTAAAAAATTTCTGAGCCTCGCCTAAGATCAATTAAAACCAGATACTGGGTGGGACCCAGGCGTTCTTACTGTTTAAAACTCCCATAGGGATTCTAATTGTAACTGGGGTTGAGAGCATTGATTTGGAATAAACCCTGTTATACAGTGCAGTAAGAAGTATAAATTTAAATTTTAAGTGAGAAGGCCACATATTTTTAGAGTTTGAAGTCACTTACAAAATTCATGATATGTTCTGTCCATTCTTCAATTATGACCCAAACCAGAAATCAAAAGCACCTGAGACCATGCTGAGTTTGTGGGCTTATGAGTCAGTGATCATACAGCAGGCTTTCAAATAGTGCATTTCTTGATGTGCACTGACCCTTTGTCCATGGAAGCCATCTCTCCAGGTAAGCTCCGGAAAACCAAATCATCCTGCATGGCGTGGGCTTTGCTTTAAGCTCAAATTTTTTTTGGTATGTATGTTGTGTGTGTGTGTGTGTTGTTCCTATTTGAAACAATTAAATTGAGTAAAAATGTAATATTCATGTGATACAATGAAGCTCCCTAGACTGGAAATTTTTATTTCTTTGCCAAAGGAAGCGAGAACAGTTTGCAAAAATATTAAAAGAAAAATATCTACATTTTAAGTATCTCTTTTATTTGGTTTCTTACCAGACCAAAGTGAAATGTGACCTGCAGCTTTGAGGTCTCTCCCAGAATTAATAATCTCCAGGTGTTTCAAAACCATTAATTGCCTATGAAGGGAGAAAACAGAGGCTTCCCTGGAATCCTGTTATTTGAAGGAGAGATGCTAAGCTCAGTGTTTGCTGCTTCAGTGAGTTCCTATGGCAAGGTATTCATGTTGTGCTTAAACTATGAAGCTTGAAAGAAATAACTTGGGCAGAGAACTTTGTTGTACTAGCATGAGTGCACTGAAGGCCTTGTAAAGAAGGTTGTTTGAATTACATGTATGTTAAACAGCTTCAGAAGAACTGTTTCCACTTTAGGTTTTTGCACAATAAAACCTAAATTGCACTTTTGACTACTGAGCTGAGTCTTTTATCTTGCTTTTTTTCAAAAATAATAAATCTCTGTAATGATGACTGTGCAGCACTGTCACACACTGATACAGTCTATTTCTTCAACCCCTATGTCATTAAAAGATGCAACTTACTTATTTATGATGATTAATAATAATGAAATATGTATGAAGAAATAAATTATACAAATGCTGCACTGTACCTAATAGGGAAAAATACAAATTGCCAGGCCCTGATTACCTGCATCCCACTACAAACGATGGACGACAACGAAAGAGCATTTCTCTCCAGTTGATTATCCTCCAAGATCATAACTTAAAAAGGAGGATATGAGAAAAGTTTGAAAGATGTTTTGACAGATTCAAATTCTTTTTTAATTGTGGATTTGTAAAATTCTACTCTCCCCCCAGCTTTCACTGTTGCCTTCATACCTTATTTAAGGCAGTCTTGAGCACCTCAGTCATGCTATCTGATAGTATGTGTCAAATGCTTTTGTCTCAGCTGACACAGAAATACCAGGCAACCTTCTAGAGCTTTTCCTGCATATCCATGGCTTAACATTGCAATGCGTGTTCTGAGCAGGTCCAACGAAGGAGTTTGTCTCACAGTAAACAGTATGGATGGATGTGAAACGGGGTCAGGATGGTTTTGAGGCAACCCGTTCCCAAAGACGGATCATCACCATAGCATGCTTATGAATTCTTAATTGCTCATGTGTGTCTGCTTCCTCTAACTAGTGTGTTTGTTATTAGGAAAAGAAATTTATATATATATATAAAAATTCATGTCTCCTAATTCTCACATTTGATAAACACATGAGTGTAATTTCTTAAAAATGCAAATCATTGCTTCTATAAAATGTAAATAAGTTAACCTGTCTACTAAAGCTTCAATTCCATAAACTCATCAGTGAAGTTCATAGAAGACTGTAAGATTTCTCTTATCCACTTTTCTTACTTGTTCAGACAGAGACAATGGCCCTTTGACCCTTTAAGGGGATCAAGTTACCTTGTTTTCAGCAGACCTGGCTTAAACAAAATAGACTGGGGAAATTCCCCATTTGGAAAAGTTAAGGGTATCTGGTACCACCTGGAATAAAAATAAAAAATACAGCTGAACTTTGCAGCAGGATAACATGCTCAACACGTGAGACAACCTTGAGGAACGAATGACCACATCTAACCAAATCACGGGAGGCAGTGGGGGGAGCCTGCCCTGCAGGCTCATTGCTGCTTTTAGGTATTTCCAAAGCCTTTTGTAAATTAATTTTTCATAGATGTTATACACACACACAGACACACACACCCCAGATGATCTTACAGATAAATTCTGTGACACAGAGAGAAACATGATGCCTTTAGAAGATAAATATTAAACTAAAGTCCAAACAAAATACAGAGCTGAAAATCCTTGCAGTCATTTTCTATCATAATGGAAGGTCCTGATTAATTTGGGTTCACTTTTGTCAGAAAGAGTTCATAAAAATTTTATAAAATTCACAACATATAAAGTCAATTTATAGCTGAATGTTAATTTGTGGTTTTATTGATTATTGTCTCTCCCTCCATTAGAATAAAAACTCTTTGAGGACAATGATGAATCTGGCTTTATTTACTGTGGTTTACTCAGTATCTGGCACATCACATAGTAACTGTTCAGTAAATTGAATGAAGAAAAAAAAATCCTACCATAAAGGAAAAGACACCTGATTTTTCTGTTGCAAATTACCAATGGTTTATTTGAGAATTAGATTTACCAGTAAGTACCCTTCAGCTGCTATCTCTAAATGATACTTGAACATGTTGTAAACTTTGAAAATATCTCATAAGAGAATTAATAAATGCCCTGCATTCATTAGAGAAGAAAATAGTATATAAATAATCCATTTTTTTATTGCTAGTGGCCTGCCTATCAAGTTCATAGCATTTTAAAACTCTAATGAGAAAGCTGAAGAACCCACTATTTTATAAATCACCTCAATTTAAACTTCTGATTTTTTAAATACTAATCTTAATCATGTATTCCTCAATCAAACCTTGTTTTGTAGTCCCTGTAAAAACTAGTTCAAAGAAAATAAACTCGAAAAATGGATGTCTTGAAATAAGAAAAACTGCTATTTGATAGTGCTTGTTAAACTTATATTTGCATAGGATGGACTTTGGGTGAGTGTTAAAAATATAGATTCCTAGGCCCCACCCCCAGAGTCGTTAAATCTGCAGTAGGAAATGGGATTTGCATTTTTAAGCAGCACTATTACATGATCTCTAGGTGTAAGAACTGAAAAATAATGCCCTTGTGGTTTAGGCTTGAATTTATTTTTATTTTTACTGGGGGGTGGGGTGGGGAGGGGATAAATGGTCTTTAATGGAACTTTTGATTAAGCAAATATTTCCTATTCTAAATGGAAACCATAACCTCTTGTCAGTTTTTGAATTTTTCTGTATAAACAGTGAACTTCTTTGTGGGCAGAGCTTCTGAAGATCATTCCCTTCCTTGAAAATGTATGTTTTTTTTCTCCCTTTCTAATAGCTCTGAGAAGAATGGGGGCTTGCTTAATAGGCAAGAAGACTTGCTGAAGTATACTCCCACAGGAGATAAGTAAACTGAACTTTCTGATAGCAACAACCCAGGGTGGAGGAGAGAGGCAGTCAAAGGGAACTATGGGAAATGATTTGGACTAAGCACTCTGAGAGAAATTTGTTTTATTCTCCTGCTTTGTAATCACACTACATAAACTGCATCACCTCTTCCAAGCAAATTATTATACTATCCCGTTTGATTTTCTTCAGAGAAGTAATCACCATTGCAATTATGTTTATATTTGTTTACTTGATATTTGTTTGCTTCCCCAAATGAAATGTAAATATTATGGAAGCAGAAAATTTGCCTGTCTTTTCCAGGCAAATACAAATCAAGAAAAGAAGAATATAAAACAACAAACAACAACAACAATTACATATCATAGAAATAAAATTGCAATCATTGAAATGATTTTTTTAAATCCCTTAATAATCAGATTTTTAGACTTGACTCAGTTAAAGGGAGAATTAATGAATTAGAAGGTAGTACCTGGAAATTCACTAACAGAGCAGCATAAAGAAATATCATTATTGGGAGCAGGTGTAGCTCAGTGGTTGAGTGCCAGCTTCCCATGCACAAGGTCAGGGTTCAATCCCCCACCCTGGTACCTGCAAAAAGAAAGAAAGAAAGAAAGAATCATTATCATGAATGAGCAATTTAGCTGGGATTTAGAAAGTGTAGTTCAGTGCATAGCCCATTTACAATATTAGTCTTAGTTCTGAAGAGAAACATATAGAGAGACCATTTCTATCTACTATTTAAAAATTTCTGGTTTTCTCAATTTCAATCATGTTTCAGTGGAAAAATTTGGACAATATATTGACTACCACAGCCACAATTTCACCTTTCATTCTACTTTTCAAACCATACTTATTCTACTTTAAAATACAGCATAAATCTGATCCAATGGTAATTAGGTAATCAAATAACATTTCTCAAAAGAGTAAATAGAAGGAAGAAACTCTGAGAACTATCTAAAGTGTGCTGAAAATTTCTGGAAACATTGTTAAGTATCAATTGTGAGACATGATCAGAGTCAAATCTCATAATCTTTTTACTTACTCTTTTCCTAATAATTCAACATTACCAGCAAGTGAAATTGATTGTATAAGGCTTAATGACCATTAGGCCTGACATATGTAATGTATGTGTTCTCTGAAAGAATATAGTAACAAAGTTATTGTTGCTAGTATTCTGCCTGGAATATTATTTTCAGCATCCAGATTGGATTGCTCATATTTTTCATTGCACAGGTGAACATCCTGATAATCATAATTTACGAGCATATTATCTGATTTGAGTTTGAAAAACTGTGGTTACTGTGGTGGATTAAATTGTATGCCCCAGTTTGAACATTTTCTTGGTCTTGGTTTGCATTCTGGTGCATGTGGACCCATTGTAAATCTTACTTCAGGAAAGATGTGGCCCCACTAAATCAGGTTGGTATTTAATATGGATTACTGGAGTCCTTTATAGGCAGAGTGAAATTCAGATGGACAAAGAAACCACTGGAGAAGCAAGAAGCTTCATGTCAATGGAACATGGATGGAAAAGGAGAAGATCTGCTATGTATGTTAACAAGTGACAGAAAAGGCAAGGAATACCAGAGATTGCCAGCTAGCTAGAATACACTGACCCTGGAAGGAAACAAGCCTTTTAGCTTTTGAAACCATGAGTCAATAAACTCCTGTTGTTAAGCCAACCCCTTGCATGGTAGTTGTTTTAACAGATACAAAACTAAAGCAGTTACCTTATGCATACACATCTCAAAAGAGAATAGATTGTTATTAAGAATTATATAAAATACAAAATAATACTGGTTTCTAGCAACTTTTTTCGTATGTTTGGTTCTGCTTTCTTCATTTAGGGGTGCCAATTAAACTTTCTGCAAGAGTTGAGGTGGAGGTATGAGAGTAGGAAGAATTCTATACTAGCCTGCAAATGAAACTCAAGAAAAATGAGAATTTTCAAAACCTTATAGAATATAGTCAGTTATCACTTACAAAGCAAAATTATTAGCCCTAGCACTCAACTATGTAGTTTAGTTCAGCTATAATTAATAATGGTAATTGTCTTCATCTTGTTGGGTTCTAGTTCTCACAGCTTTTATAAAACTATGTCCAACTTTTATGCATTTGAATAACTACATGAGCCAATCTAGCTAATATGCACTAGTTAGAAAAATTGCTTTTATGTGATGCTTCCCCCAAATAGATACTTTTCTGGCTGAGATCACTATCAGCTGGATAAGAAACTATTTTCACCATGCAATCTGTCAAAATGGCTATTTATTAATCAGGTCCCCCAAATTTTATCATTAAGTTCTTTTCAGGATATAAAAATATACATTGAGTTCTCAGAAGATGGCATCAGAGTAGTCAGACAGGGCTCAACTCTCTCACATAAACAAGGGAAAAAAGGCCAAAAGCTGTCTGAGGGACTCATTTTGGGAGTCAGCAGATAAGAATAGTGATACACAACTCCCAGAAGAATGAGGGACAGAGAGACAAAGAATCTGAAGCATCAAACATGAGTTATCAAACCCCCACAGTGGCTTGGAAGGACTCCCCTCTCCCACCCCAAGTTAGTAAGCTGGGGTAAAACCTTTAGCTCACTGCAGCTGACTGAGAGGGGAACAGGCATCTTCTTCCCTGTCAGCTGCTACTGGGTAAAAGGGAGGGGGCTTTGGGAGGCTTCTCATCAGTGAATTCAGCCAGCAAAGCCCACTTAGAATCTCAGCTCAGGCCAGACCAAAGCAAAGGAAAGCAGAGATTGAAAGAAAGACTTCTGAGGAAAGATGCGCTGATGAGCACCATCTACTGGCCAGTTAAGAAAATGCATGGAGAAAAATTGCTTTTAGTCTCTCTTAACTTGAACTCCTGGGAGAAAATCTGTGTCTCACTAGTGAGTCCCTGGCTCAATTTTGATAACTTAACCTGTGAAATTTTTAAGACATACAATAAGTAGAACCAAATATCAAAGAAGAGCTGTGGGGGAAAAAAAACAATAAGCAAGAAAGAGAAATTGGACATCAGAGTAAATTCACCAACATATTCAGATGCCTAGACATCAGCAAAAACTTACATGCCATACAAGGAAACAGGAAGAGATGGCCCAGACAAAGGAACAAACCAATGATAATCACACAAATCTTCTAAATCAATTCAAAAAATTGAAAGAAAATATGACTAAAGAGATAAAGGATATTAAGAAGACATTGTATGAGAAAAAGGACAATTTGAAAGCCTGCAAAGAAAGAGCTTATGGGAATGAAAGACATGATGGATGAGATTAAAAATACATTAGAGGCACATAAGAGCAGATTTGAGTTGCTCAAAGGCAGAAATGGTGATTTTGAAGACAGAACATCTGAACTGGAAAAGACAGGAGAACAGAAAAACAGTGAAATGGAAAAAATGGAACAGGGTCTCAGGGAATTGAATGACAATGCAAAACACACAAACATATACATTATCAGTGTCTCAGGAGGAGAAAAGAATGGAAAAAGGACAGAAAGAATATTTAATAAAAAAATGACCAAAAACTTCCTAACTGTTATGAAAAACATAAATATTACTATCGAAGATGGACAATGCACCCCAATTAGAATGAATCTGAATAGGTCTACCCCAAGACACCTACTATTCAGAATGACAAATATCAGAAAGAAAGAAAGGATTCTGAAAGCAGCAAGAGAAAGCAAAGATCACAAACAAGGGAACCTCAATGAGATTAATTGCCAACTCTCATCAGAAACCATGGAGGCAAGAAGAAAGTGGTATGATGTATTTAAGGTACTGAAAGATAAAAACTGCCAGCCAAGAATTCTGTATCCAGAAAAACTGTCCTTCAAAAATGAGTTTGAGTTCAAAGTCTTCACAGACAATCAAAACTGATAGAATAAGTTACCAAAAGACCAGAATTACAAAAGATACTAAAGGGAGTGCTGCAGCTTGAAAGGAAAGGACAAGGGTGAGAGCCCTGGAAAAGAATGTGGAAATGAAAAGAATGTGAAAAGAATTAGGAAGGGTAAATTAAAGGTAAAATGACAGACTACAGTGAGATATGACAACAGAAAGCCAAAGGAAAAAATGGATGAAGTAAGTAATGCCTTTACAGTAATAATATTAATGGCTTGAACTCCCCAATCAAAAGACATGGCCTGATAGAATGGATAAAAAAATATGAGCCATCTATATGCTGTCTACAAGAGACTCATCTCAGACCTAAGGACACAACCAGGTTAAAACTGAAAAGTTGGAAAAGATAGTCCACATAAATAGTAATGAAGAAAGAGCTGGAGTAGTGATACTAATATCAGAAAAAATAGATTTTAAATACAAAACTCTTATAAGGGATGAAGATTATCATATATTAATAAAACGGGCAATCCACCAAGAAAAAATAACTATACAAAGTACTTATACACTTAACATGAGTGCACCAAGATATATGAGGCACACACTGTCAAAACTGAAGGGAGAAATAGAGATCTTTACAATAATACTTGGAGACTTCAATACACATTTCTCAGTATTGGACAGAACATCTGGACAGAGGATAAATAAAGAAACAGAGAGCTTGAATAATATGGTAAATGAACAACACCTAACAGACATCTATAGAGCCTTGCACCTCAAAATGGCAGGATATACTTTATTTTATTTTATTTTATTTTATTTTATTTTATTTTATTTTATACCATAGTGGGAATTTATCTCAAAGGCACATTTCAAAAGAAGAAAAATTTGTACAAGATTTTTTTTTATGGTCATATATTTCATAATTATAACAATATAATGCCATTATAAAGAAACATATAAATTAAATTGCAATATTACAATATAGGTGTTATGAACTGTATCATAGTCATTACAAGTAATAAAAGTAATAAAATGGAGACACATGGAAACTTATTTATGTAAGGGGAAGAATATTTTTCACATGATATACTTTCATTTCAAGCACCCACGGACTCTTCTCCAGGATAGTACATATGCTGGTTCAGAAGACAAAATTTAATAAATTTAAAAAGGTTGAAATTATACAAAGCACTTTCTTTGATCATAGCAGAATGAAACTGGAAATCAATCATGGATGGAATAAGGGAAAATTCATAAATATATGGATATTAAACAACATACTCTTAAATAATCTGTGGGTCAAAGAAGAAATTGCAATATAATTCAGAAAATATCTTGAGAAGATTGAAAATGAGAACACAACATATAAAAACTTATGGGATATCAAAAAGACAGTGTTGAGAAGGAAAATTATAACCCTCGATGCTTATAATAAAAAAGAAGAAAGAGCTAAAATTGAAGATCTAACTGCACACCTGGAGCAACTAGAAAAAACAGCAAATTAATCTCAAACTGAGCTGAAGGAAAGAAATAGTAAAGATCACAGCACAAATAAATGAAATTGAGAACAACAACAACAACAACAACAAAGAAATAGAGAGAATCAACAAAACCAAAAGTTGGTTTTTTGAGAAGATCAACAAAATAGACAAACCATTAACTACAGTTACAAAGAAAAAAAGAGAGAAGACACAAATTAAAAAATCAGAAATAAGAGGGGGAACATAACCACTGACCCCACAGAAAACAGAGAGATCATAAGAGGATACTATGAACCACTGTATGCCAAAAAACTAGACAATGTAGATGAGATGGGCAAATTCCTCGAAACACATGAACCACCTACACTAACCCTAGAAGAAATAGAAGACCTCAACAAACCAAACACAACTAAAGAGATTGAAAAAGTCATCAAAAACCTCCCAAGATGAAAAGCCCTGGACCAACAAGCTTTACAGGTGAGTTCTACCAATCATTTAAAGACCATTTTATAGCAATATTGTTCAAGCTCTTCCAAAAAATTGAGCAGGAGAGAATGCGACCAAGTTCATTCTATGAAGCCAACATCACCCTAATACCAAAACCAGATAAAGATACTATCAAAAAAAGAAAAAAAGAGAGAGAGAAAATTACAGACCAATACCTCTAATGACTATAGATGCAAAAATCCTCAACAAAATACTTGCAAACTGAATCCAAAAGCACATTAAAAGAATTATACACCACAATTGAGTTGGTTTTATCACAGGGTGGTTCAACACAAGAAAATCAATTAGTGTAACAAACCACATTGATAAATTGTAGAAGAAAAATCACATGTTCCTCTCGGTTAATTCAGAAAAGGTATTTGACAAAATAAAGCACCCTTTCTTGAATAAAACACTCCAAAATATAGGAATAGAAGGAAGCTTTCTCAAAATTATAAAGTACATATATGAAAAACCTACAGCTAGCATTGTACTCAATGGTGAAAGACTGAAAGCTTTCCCACTAAGATCAGCAATATGACAAGGATGCCCACTGTCACCACTGTTATTTAATAGTGTGCTAAAAGTTCTAGCTAGACAATGGAAGAAATTGTAACAGTGAGGTGGAGCCGGTGGCCACTGGACATTTTGGGGGCAGGGAGAGGAGGGGCAGTTGAAATACTTTGGCTTTTTTGGGACTTTGGGGGTTGTCCTGAGTGGCGAAGCAGCGACGAATGTAGGCCATTTTCCATCAGAATATACCATGCAGAACTGGGTGGGAGAGAGTGTGGTCTGTGATGTGAAC
>JAQZBX010102053.1:0-11200 GCA_029593785.1 Cabassous unicinctus
GCTGCAGGTCTGACTTTTAGTGTAAAGGCCTCAGGAGGTGCCTCAAGATGTTCATGCATTTACTATGTCCATAAGATCTTGGGAACGTGGAAATGCACAGGACAAGGTCCTTACCCTCAAAGCAGCTACATCTCATTGTCTGGATCAAGCAGAGACACAGGAAAATGTAGGCTGGCATAGGGCTCATCTCTTAGGGCTTCTCAGCTGCACTGGTCTTTTCAAAAGGTCAGCTGTAAACTCTCAGGCAGATGGCTCATCTCTCCCCAGGGCTCCAGTGTCAAAACCAAGCTCTCTCCTCTGCCATGTCTTTTTCTGTGTATCTACTTCTCTGTGTATCTCCTTGATTGAGTGTCCATTTATATAGCCCACAAAGGGGGCGACAACTCAAACTGAATTACACTCTACTGATGTGGTCAAATCAAAGCCCTAATCTTAACATAATTGAATCAAAGCCTGAATCTAATACAATCAAGGGTATCAAGCCCAGAGGAACAGACCAGTTTACAAACATAATCTCTCTTTTTGGAATTCATAAATAATCTCAAACTGCCACAATCATCTTGTATCTTCTTGTATTTCTGACACAGGAGAGGCTCAACAACTCTTTTCTGATGGACTGAATAAATCTCTTTCCAATTCTCAACCCTTTGGAGCAAACATAACCTCCTATAAAATCATACCTTCATTTGACTGTTTCAACTTATACTGAAGTCTAAATCCTTGAGTAGAGCCAAGACTACCTTCCTCTTATCTTTCAACCTTTGCCTAAGCCCCTTTTATTAAATAGGGTTCCACCCCCACTCCACTTCATTCCCTAAAGCTACAAATTTTAAAGGATTTTTGCTTTAACAACCATTTTCCCATGAGATATTTGCACTACCGAACTAAGCTGATAAAATTATAAACCCAAAGCAAAAACCTAATATTCCATTTAGCATGTACAATTTTACAACAGGTGAGTGAATGATTTCTGTTACACTTCTTGAATTACAGTTCCAACCATACCCCCTCCCTCCCCCGCCAATGCTTTTCTTGTGAGTAATAAACTGGTTTAAATACTAGAATGAATCTCTTTTCTCCTGGTCATCATACCACACCAGACCTCCAAAGTGGACTCTTAAAATCACCTCCTTTGGGATGCTTTCCCAAAAGGATTCTGGCAATTCTCTACCTGCCACATAACTCTCCCTTTCCCTCCCCTCTCACAATGAACATCTATGGTATCTGCACTCCGTCTCTACATACATGTTAAATGAATGTTCCTGCCCATTATGGGTCTAGAACTGACTAAGTGACCATTAGAGATTATTAGCTTCAGTGATTAGCATAAATATCACAAATTTAATGGTAATCACCAACCTTGAGCATACATACTATGAAGCCTGAGAATCCATTTTAAACCTACCATTTTCAATCTGATATGTGGAATCTTCCAGTGTTACACTGTACAGTTAATCTGACTGGCCTTTTCCCTTTTAACTAATGGCTTATTAGTTAACTAATAACTTTTTTACTAATTTAACTAATTCATAAAGGGTGAGGTAAGATGTGCCTTTTGTATCTACCTAAAATGTTTCCTATACAATGGGACTGCTTTAGTTTCTATATGTCAGAGGGACTCTGGCTGTAAAGGGCATGGGCCTTTAAGAGATTTGTTTCCTCTACAATGTGTTGACAGGTTGAACTCCGAAAATTTCTTTCTTTGAAAACGACAACCAGGAACTGTTTGAAGACTGTGACAGAGTCACATGGCCACAGGTGGAAGCAGAGCCGTCTCCGTGAGTGCCCGAGTTATGAGGGGAGAAGGTCATGCTGGTTCACTGCCTGGGCGGGTGAGACCTTGAAGGAACAATCTCCCTGATACAGAGGGAAGTGGTGGTGGTGGCAGGTGGTGGCTCTGGTCCAGCTTCTGGCCCAACCAAATCAAACACACCCAACCACCTTGCATTTAAACAAACCTCCTCTACTTGGGAGGATGGGTGAAAACCCCAAGATTCTAGGCCTGTGTTTTTCTGAAGAATTCTATATGTGTGAAGCAGCTGCCTCCTTTTATCTCAAACACTGCCAGACAAGTTACGCATTCCACTGAGCCCTAACTGTGTGTCCACTGATGGACATCTTCTAAATTGGGAAAACCAAATAAGGGGTTTCACATACTTTTTTGCCTCCAGGGCTCTGGAACATACTCTGTATTTGTCAATTCAGTATTCATGTACCTCTGGGTAAATGACCACAAGATTCCAGGGCAATGGTGCAAAAACAAATCACTATAAAGATCAAGGAATACTAGCATTCTATCATTATGTAAGATAAAGCAAGGCAGAACAGAAGGAGCTCTGAGTTTGAATCTGGACATTTGGGACCTGGGTTTAAATTTGGTTCTGCCATTCACCATCAATGTGACCTTAGGAAAGTTACTAAACCTCTCTGCCTTCCCTCTTTCCCATTTGTTGAATGGCATTCGTGATTCTTATCTTGCAGGACTGTTTTGAGGACAGGAGGTAATGTTCATAAAGTTTCTGGCACATGACTGGTTCATACATAGTGGCGTTCCATAAATGACAACTTTTATTCAGACTCTTTTCCATTAAAGAGAAGACAGTAAGAACATACTGAAGGAATAATCATGCCATCTGGGTGAGCAGCAGGCTCAGGGGTGAGAAGGCCAAGATGGTATCTGGTTTAAGTATAACCATGTACATGACCAACAGCAGCATCAAGGCCACAGGATGATCATGTATGTGCCAGACAACACCAGTTCGTTTGTCCCTAGATCTGGTCCTATCCTAAGGGACAATTTAAATATTATTTTCTGATTTTAAGTTTCATGAGGAAGGGACTGTATATTATTCATGTATTTGACACAGTGCCTGGCCCAACGAATAATTTTTAATTGAATTTTAATAGTGTACTTGACCTTGCTTTCCAGGGTAATGGAAAATAGCATGCATGTTATAAATACTGCCATGGCAATATCCCTTCTGGCATTTTTTATAATATGTATGGTTAGTCAAGTACTACTAAGTACTATTAGAGGCCTTGATGAGATCTTCAATGTAAAAAACAGTAACAACAAAACTCAAAATGTCCCAAGATTATTCCTATTGGATAGCCTGGGTGTGTTTTTAATCTTTCCAGCCTATGTTCATATCTGTAGCCTCCTTTTATGGCCTCTGGAGCTATAAGTCTAAAAGAAGACAGATAAGGTAGGAACCTTGTTAAACAAAATCCCCATCAAGATGACAAACATTCAAATAAGAGTGGCGCTTTATCTCATCACCATCCAGTTTAGACAGAGTCTGTTTCCCTTTTACAGAGGGTTTGCTGTCTGAGAAGTGAACACTCTGCTGAGGAGACCAACAGTCACCCCCCAGCTAGGTATTTCCCAAGGAGTTTTGTAGCATCTCTATCCAGAGTATGGCTGCTGGGCTATTTGAGACGCTATAATAAAGCACTTTGATTTGTATCTATCGTTGGACAGATTGATAACCTTGGTCTATTTCCCTAGAAATGAGGGTATGTATACATATGCTGACTCATTCCGGGTGCAGAGAGCACAGAATCTCCTACAGACGGTGGAGATTTCAAAGACTAAAACTTCTGAGCAGGGGAGGAGGAGAGGGAAGGGAAGGGAGTAGGAGAAAACATCAACCCAGAGGGCTGTTCCGGATTGATTATTTACAGACATGTTATCCTGCAGCCAGATAAAAGATGGACAGTGGTGGTTCCTTTAGGGCTTTCAAGATAAAGAGATTTGGCATGTTTATTAAGCAACTGGGTTGCCCTGGAAGTTGGGCATGTACCTACGGTGTTAACTGTATAGCAATTACCTTGTTTGTTACAAGCCTCAGCCTTTGTTTGCTGAAATGTTGGATATGATTATGTCTTTGTAAGCATAAGATACTTTTAAAGGGGTAGTATTCAATAAATTTAGATACGTAAAACTTGCTTTTAATTGGGAAGGATCACAGTGTAGCCCTGCAGGATTTCTCTGCAGGGAACACACAAAGATTTTGCAGACAATTGATTCAATGGGGAAGGGCAAGTGATTTAATGGAAACTGCAGGGGAAATTTAAGAGAACTGCAGGAGAACCAGAGAGTATTCTAGCCAGGGCACAAGGCTGATTATAACATTGGAGGCCAGCAACATGTGTGATCTTAGGCAGACCCAACCCAGGTGTGGGTCACTTCTATATCACCTCGTAGGAAGACAAATCAATGTGGATGCTGAGTACCTTTTCAAGTGATGGGTCTGTTCTTTGTCCCATTCTTATAACTAATAAAGATTTATTTGTATTACTAATAATTATAGTGTTTGAGTTCATTCTGTTTAAAGTTACTATATAATATTTCATATATACCAAAGAATGTAAGTTCTGAAACATAGTGAAAAAACAAAACAAAACAAAGAACACCACTGAATCTACAATCTACTTCCCATCAGAAGGAGAACATACAGCATAGGACTGAAACTACCTGTGGGCTCCTACCCCCCATATAATCCTCCCTGCTTCTCTCCACAGAGGAAACCACTATCCTCAAATTTCTGTTTATCATTCTTTTGCTTTAAAAAACAAGCAAACATGGCTTTAGTACATATACATATATTTTTAAATAAAATATTTTATTTTATTTTTTTTTAAAGATTTATTTATTTATTTATCCCCCCCTGCCTTGCTGCTTTGTGTTCGCTGTGTCCATTCGCTGTGTGTCTTCTCCGTGTCTGCTTATCTACCCCTTGCTGTGAGGTCCTGCTGCATCAGCCCACTGCGCCGCACGGGCCGGCCTGCCCTCACAAGGAGGCCCTGGGAAGCGAACCCGGGGCCTCCCATATGGTAAACGGGAGCTCTATCGATTGAGCCACACCCGCTTCCCCATAGTACATATTTCTGTATCCCTATATATTGCTTCTTTTTGCTTGTTTTTGAGCTTATCTAAAAATTATCTCATTCTGCATCTGTGACTTGCTTTTCTCAAACATTAGGTTTTTGAGATTTCATCTTTATTGTGTGTAGTCTGTCATTTTCTCATCTGTAAAATAGTCCCCCGAGTAAATTTAACTCTGTATGTTTATCCCTTCCCTCATCGATGAGCATTTGTTTTTTTTCCCCAGTTTTTACCACAACTAACAAAGTTACCATGAACGTTCTTACACATGGCTTTTTAAACTTTTGTGGCAAAGCTTTGCTACATGCTGATCCAACACTTCTTTCTTTCCCTCCTGGGCAGAGCTAAACAAAGGTCCCAGGTTTCTTGCAGTGAGGTGGAGCCAAATGACTGAATTCTGACCAATGGAATGCATGTGGAAGGGTTAAACTTCTACCCCTGATCACTAAAGCCCCTGACATGCTCTTTCTTGTCCAAGTCTGCCTACTGAGGCACAGGATCTAGTGGAGGATGCTGAGGCCACAGAGGATGGTAAAGCCTCTAGACAGAAAAAGCCAATTCTCAAAATGCCTTAATGAAGCACAGACCTGCCCCTGGCCCCCAGTGATTACTAATGAATGAAAATGGCAAGAAAGTATGTTACTATGTTAGCCACAGAGATTTGGGGGTGTTTGTTACAGCTGTTATGCTTTCCTGACTAATACAATCTCCATTTCAAAATACATTAACAGGCATGTGTGTGTATGTTTGAACATGCAATGGGATCAGGGATGGGGGAGTGGGAGGAGGGAGGTATGGCTATAAAAGGGCACCACCAGGGATCCTTGTGGTGATGGAGATGTTCTGCATCTTGATTGGCTCAATGTCAATATACTGGTCATGATATTATACTACAGTTTTGTAAGATGTTACTACTAGGGGAAATAAGGTAAAGGGTATATAGGGGCTCTCTGTATTATTATTTGTGAATCTAGAATTATTTCAAAATAAAAAGTTAAAAAAGTACATGAAAGACTGTATGGTAAATATGGAGATGTGTTAATCAAATTATAGAAGGCAGTTTCTCCTTTGCTTTTGAAAAACAGAGAAGTCAAGTAGCATTGAGTAAAAAGGATGGCCCTTAAAACCAGATGTGTGACCTGAAGCAAATCCCTTAACCTTGGTTCCTGACCTTAAAAACAAGGAGGATAATTGCCCTACTGACTTCATGGTGTTTGGGGAGGATCAAATTAAATGAGTTAATAAATGGGTTAAGCACTGTGAAATAATGTAAGGTATTACCGATATTGAAGAGACATTGCTAATAATAAGGTGGTACTGACAGAAGTGTAAATATAAATCCCAACTAATTTTATTAATGAAGAAGCATGGCAAAGTTGTAGGTTCTAAGCCTCCTTTGTATTAACTCAGTGATCAGGCTCAAGAGAGGTTAGGAGTTGCACATTCATAATAACAATACATTAAAAAGTACTTGTTGCAGATGCAGAGAAGGTGTGTAACTTGCTACTTTTCATGTAAGAAGCATTTGTTTTACTTGCATAAAGAAACTCTGAAAGGCTGTGTTAAAAAAACCCAATTAATAAAAGTGCTAAGAGGCAGAAGGTGGATGGAGCAGGGGTGAGAGCAAGATTTTTTATATAGCGTGTATGTGTGTTTACTTAGGTGAATATATTGCCTATTCAAATGATAAAGTAAAAAATAAAATAAAAATGGAACATTCTTTGACAGGGTCCCTATATTTTGTGTGCCTGTTGAGGGGCAGTTCCTTTTGGTTTTTCTCAAGTGCTATCATTAGAGCATATGTGTGTGTGTGTGTGTGTGTGTGTGTGTGTATGAACAAGTCTGCACATGCTAGAGAATTTTGGCCAAACTTTATCTCTTCCTGTCTCCCAAAGCTGGAAATGCCCAGGAGTCATGGAGAGGGACCCCTGCTTTTCAATTTCCTATCCCATAGTTCACCTTGTTTAGGAACACTGTGGCAGATTTTGAATTATGTACCCTAGAAAAAACATGTTCTTAATCTTAATCCATTCCTGTGGATGTGAACCCATTCTAAATAGTACCTCTTGAAGATATTGTTTTTAGTTATGGTGTGGGGTTGGGTAGAAATTCAGATTATTGGAGTTTTTCTAAGCAGAAGAAATTCAGAAATAGTGAGAGAAAGTCGTATGGAGGAGAGGAAGCCAGAAGTCAAAGGAACCTAGAAGAGAAAGAAGAGAACTTTGCCATGTGACGGGAAAGCAAGGAACCCAAGGATTGCCAGCCAACCAGACCCTGGGAGGAAGCAAGGCTTCTAACCTCTCACACCATGAGCCAATAACTTCCTGTTCTTAAGCCAACCCACTATATGGTGGTATCCTAGCAGCCAGGAAACTAAGACAGTTTTTGGTACCAAGAGTGGGGTGATGCTATTACAAATATCTAAACATGTTGAGGTTGCTTTGGAATTGGGAAATGAGTAGAGGCTCGAAGAATTGTGAGACGCTTGATAGAAAAAGCCTGGACTACTATGCAGAGAATATAGGTAGAAATGTGGACATTAAAGGTACTGCCAATAAGGCCTTAGAAAGAAATAATGCATGCACTATTGGAAACTGAAGGAAAGGCTATCTTTGTTATAAAGTAGCAGAGATCTTGGTTGAATTACATCCTAATGTTAGACTGACTGTGGAACTTGTAAGCAATGAGCTTGGATATTTAGCTGAGGATATTTCCAAGCTAAATGTGGAAAGTACAGCCAGGTTTCTCCTTGAAGCTTATAGTAAAATGTGAGAGGAAAGGGATAAGCTGAGAATTAAATGCTTAAGCACAAAGGAACCAGAAATGGATGATTTAGAAAATTCTCAGCCTATCTAGACAGTGTGCTCTGAGACTAGGGCCAGAAGAGGCTCTATCAGGGAACTCCTGAGCTTCTGGTAAGTGAGTCCCCAGAGAACTGGGCTCTGCACGAGGGTTTAACTAAACAACCCTTTGCTAAAGAGAGTGTAGCTGAACATGGATCCAGCCAGACATCTCAGAGGAAGTAAAGATTGTAAATGCAGTTATCCAGGGAGGATTTGTGGAAAATCCTTTTGTCTGAGGGTTTGGAGTCCCTTGAACTGCAGGCAAAGCCAAGAAGGTTTCTGTGAAATGAGCTAAACCACTGCCGCCTAGGAAACCAAGACAAACATCCATCTAACTGTATTATTACCTCATATGGGGAAACTGAGACTGACCTAAGCCACTTCACAGGACAAAATGATATCAGAAGTAGAATACTGAGGTCCTTAGTCTCATTACTGCACTGAAACCACTAATCAGCACACCCTGGGGTTGTAAGTAGCTTAACAACTAATGCTATCTCTCAGGGACCAAAGTTAATCTGGGTTGTTTTCAAAGGACTTTCTAACCATTAAAATTCGAAAATTTGAAATCAAGAAGCAATTCTTTCTGAGTGTGCTGGTTTTCTGTAGCCCCCATGATCTCTGGAATAATGGAAACAATGAATAATGTTGGAGTAAACTCTCTTTGAACATTAGAATGTGTTAGTCTCCTTTTATTTTTGCTGTGTGGAGTCCACTGAGCTTGCATTCTTGGGCTGTTCACTTCCCAGAAGAATGGGTCTTTTGAAGTATTCTGTCCCATTGGTCACAGACCAACTGAGCATGTTTTCATCTTCTTGTAAATACAATGTTCCAGCACCATCCCATTGAAATGGGTTCTACCTCCTCATTGCCTGGTTGTGGTGCGACAGTTTGAATTGAGGGTTTTGGCCCACTCATTCTTCCAACACAAAACAAAGACTATGACATTTGGAGATGCTTTGTTGAGACCACAACTCATTTCTGAGGTCTCGATCAAACAAGAGCTTAAGGAAAAACTGCAAAATCTTTTAATTTGTCTAACATAAGAAATAGTTGATAATACATATGAGGTTTCCAAGTATACAGCCAAATAAAAAATGAGAAATAGTAACATAGTCAATGTTCATCAGGGATGGGAAGCGGATGTGGCTCAAGAGATTGGGCTCCTGCCTACCCATGGTAGGTCCTGGGTTTGGTTCCCAGTGTCTCCTAAAGAAGACAGTGAGCTAGCACGATGGGCAGGTGTGGCAAGCTGACACAAGATGACGGAACAAGAGACACAAAAAGAAAAAAACATAATGAGAGATACAACAAAGCAGGGAGCAGAGGTTCCTGGTGCCTCCTAAAGAGCACGAGCAGGATGGCAAGCTGGCGTGAAGGGCAGGCTTCGACAAGATGATGCAACAAGAGACACAAGAGGAAAAACATAATGAGAGACACAACAAAGCAGCGAATGGAGGTGGCTTAAGTGATTAGGAACCTCCCTTCCACATTGGAGGTCCTGGGTTCGGTTCCTGGTGCCTCCCAAAGACACAGCACACAGCAAATGCAAACAACGAGGGGGTGGGGAGAGATAAATAAGTAAAATAAATCTTTAGAGGAAAAAAAAAGAAAAGTCTCAGGGAATCATCAGACTGTGAGTTCCTTAGAAAAAGGACCATGATCCATTCAGCCCATAACTCTAGTATTCAGTATGGTACCTGGTACAAAGAATATACTTAAACATTCATGGAGTGAAATTGAAATTCAGCAAGCAGCTGGGAGTACATAAAATGGCAAGCCTCATCTCTTCCAATGTTAAAGCCAATAAAATAAAGTTAAATAAAACTTGATGTCTAACTTGAGAGACTAACTGTAAAAATGAATGGAACTAAATTTGTATCTTCTTTGGGAAACAAAGCTGAACTGACACAATGGTTTAGATGAGAGATTACTGGGTGGCTAGCATTTAAAACGTGAATGAGATTGCCTCAATCACACTGATAAGATTCCTCTATGCAATTATCTTCACTAGGCTCCTGTATGCAAAGTTTGCTGGTCACTGGCAGGTAATATGGTTTCCCTGGAGATGTGGAATCCTTAATCCACTTTTTCAACACTGGGGAGATTTCAAGACTCACAGTACAGAGAGACAGCTTCCCAGTGTGAAGCATCAGAAGTAGGAGGATGCTCTAGTGCCTCATTTGCAGAAAGGAACTAGAAACTAAGATCACTATGCACTCTGTACACTGGGCTTGGGATTCTCCTGACCACATACGTATCTCCGGCCGTATAATTCTTATACGAGAGTAAGTGTAGTGTTGTACTGTGCTCCCCAACCTCTTTCAAATCGTGGGACTTACCCCCCAAATGGTACTATTTTAAATGGCACACTGGAGACATTACATGAGGCTGGCAGAGGTTACTGATTGTGGGCTCCTACTTTCCCAAGGATGGAAGAGATCAGTAGCCTATCTGATCCCCACCCCAGTAGTGTGTTGCAGTACTTGGATTGGGAAGATTTGGTGGAATGTTGAGAGAAGAGTTCTGGAATCTGAAGGTCTTGGTTTAAATGCTGTTTTCTTCAACTACTAGCTGTGGGGCTTCTGGCAATTTACTTTATTTCTAGGTGCCTTAATTTCCTCATCTGTAAAATGGAGATAATAAGTAGCCACTTCTTAGGGCTGTTGAGAGAATTATATGGAATTATGAATGTAAAGTACTTAGTACAGTAATTGACATACAGCCGTCAATAAATTATACTACTTATATATAATAGTGGCATTATTATTATTATTATTACCTATCAGTAAAGGTCACTTCTTGTCCTTTCAGCAACCTCTGAGTGAGAATATATTTGATGGAAAATAAAGCACCAGATTGACTAAGACCGCAAAAAGGTTGCCAATAAGATGCCTGCTTACAGGTGAACTAGGCTCACCATGCCCCAAGTTTAGTCAAGGGTCATTCACAGTCCAGAAGTCACTCCCAAAAGCCCCCTTCAGGATGCCCTAAGTCAGGACATCTCAAGAACCTGGACCATGTCTATGGGAGGAAAAGTCTATCAACAAGGTTTCTAGGTTTAAAGCAGATCCAGTTCTGTGTGAAGTGTGACTGAACTCTTTCATTCAGGGTTCAGTCAGGGAAAATCATTCAGGACCATCTGGACAGGGGATAACCAGGGTTTTCTAGGAGTCTAGGTTAAGCTGGTAAAATCCTCTACCACACATTTTTTTCCTCTCACTCATTCTTCACCTGGATGTCTACAGGCTCCTAAAACTCAACATTTCCCAAACTGGGCTCATCATCTGCACGCTGCTCCTCCTAACATAGTCCCTGCTTGAGCTGGTGGCATCACCAGCCACCCAGATGCCTAGTCCTTCACCGTCTACTTAGAGTCAGTCACTAAGTTTTCTTGAAACACTTTCCTTGTTGCTATCTCTATTATGACTGCTCTAGTTGAGCTCTCATTTTTTTTTTTTTTTTTAAA
>JAQZBX010102054.1:0-11197 GCA_029593785.1 Cabassous unicinctus
CAATGTGGGGATCCTGCCAGCTACTCAGTATGTCTATTCCAATTATGCATTCTGGAACTGGGAATATGACCACAGAATGAGTCTGGGGATAAACTGGACCCACCATGAGATGGACCTGAGCTAAAACTCCAACAATCACCTGACCTCCATAAGCCCTTATTCGGACTGGTAGACCACAGTCACTTTTGACTATTCTGGAATTAATGTCACTTCTGAGCCAGTGTCTAATTATCCCCAAAATTTCTGATCATCTCCTTTACCCAAATGCAGTTACTCTGGTAAAAGGCCATAGGTCTCCTTGGGGAAAGGTGGGAAGAAGATTAACAGTACAAATTTCTGGCAGTTTAACAGGATCCTTCCCCAAGGGGACCTGACCTTCTCCTCATTCAAGGGGTCCTGGGTCTGTAAACTGTCTCAAGAGAAAGAATTGATTAAGGGGTCATGATTCAATGCATCTGTAATTTTAGATAGGGTTTTGTTCACTCAAACTAGAGCTCTTCTGCTTATACAGATCCAGAAGAAATTTAGTAGACTGCCTGTCTATTTCACTTCTAGGTACCCAATGATCTATTAGCCAATGCCGTAACTCTATGTGACTCAAACTATTTTGAGTGCTGCTTTGAAACTGCCTTTCATTGCAGTAGCCATGCCCACTTTGTCTTTGGAGATTAACTGCTGATACTTGACTTTTACCTGACCTAGATCTGATCATCCCCATAAAGGTTAAGGATTTTAATTCCATTACAGCCCTGCCTACAGTAATACCTGAACTACAGAGAATAGCAACCACAGAGCTCTTCAGGGAAGATGGTATTTTTCTTACAAATTTATTTCTCACAGTCCTTGTTAAAGGCATGTCCACTGGACATTCCTGGGTGGGTGGGTAGGTCTCAAATGGTAAATCCATTCTAGCATTGCAGTCTCTCTAAGACTTTGAATTCACTTTTATACTCTAAACTAGAGCAAATCAGACATATAAACCTCAAACATGATATGGTATCCTTTGGTCCAAGTTTCAGTCAGTGACCAAAATTGTTTGAGCCCTTTCTAACCCCTCAAACTACAGCATTGAATCCAGAATTTCTACTTAGTGCACCCATATCAATAAATTCTGCCTGATCCAACTTTATATTACTTCCACCATTATCCCATACCCTTAGTATCCATTCTTACACATATTCCCCTGATTTCTGTCTCTACAAATACTCTTTCAGAGTATAATATACTTCCTCATGGGTCACCCTTTGTATTTCACCTTTAGGGGTTTGTTGTGATTTTAGCCTAGTAATAGGTCTCAAAGACAAGAGGGGTGGTGGAGAAGGATTAGAAGTGTCTTGCAAGCTACTGACCTCAGGACATTCCTTTGCATTTTATTCTGGTGAGACAGGATTAATCTATTTAGGCAGGGGTTGGAATGCAGATTCCTCAGGGCAGACTGGAGGTTGTGCAGTGCACACTGGAGTTTGGCTGGTAACTGCTTCAGGACTGGGAGGGGTCTAGAGTCCCTGGGGTAGGCCAGAGGCTTGTCAGTGCATGCTTCAGTTTGGCTAGTACCCATTCTCAGGGCTGGAAGGAGGACTGGACTCCCTGGGGAAGCTGTAGGCTGGGTGATATAAGGTTGACAAGGTGTGGTCTCCACAGGGCAGCCCATCAAAATTATATCTGGTAAATTCTCAGCAGAGTTTAGGGTTCCAGTATCCCCACCAATATAATCATCATCCCATATGTCTCCATCCTAATCCTCTGGGTTCCACCACTTTCCAATCAATGCCTTAACTTTAACTGCAGAAACCATGCAGGGTTGAGATTTTAGTTTCCTTTCCAACTCGGCTACTCTTACAATAAGAGTCTGAGTTTGGTCTGCTGAAATCTCAAGTCTACGGCTACAGGAGACAAGATTTTCTTTCAGAGCACATATAGAAATTTTCAAATCATTCATGCATCATTTATGTTTCAAATTTGAAGACTTTAGCTCATCTTTTTCTTTTGTAACATATCCAGAGTATCTAGGAGGACCCAGACAATATCTTTATACCTTTTGACTCCACAAATCTCTGTTAAGGTGTTGAAAACACTGCCACCCAGATCCTTGCTTCTTATAAGCTTGGAATTAGAGTAATCCAGTCTTGATACTATGTGTATCTCTATTGCAAACTCATGCCATGGATTCTTAGTGGCCTCTTCATTATTGGAAAGGGAGTCATTAGTACCTTTGAGTCCCATTAGAGTAGAGAGCCAATTGAAAAACCTCCAGAACTACCTCAGGCATCCCATGTTTAAGACTCTTTTCCTCAAGAACCATTCCTGGTACCAAGTTGTATTAGTCAGGGTTCTCTAGGGAAACAGAAACAACAGGAGATATCTGTCAATAGTATGAGATTTTATGAGTCTCTCATGTGACCGTGGGAATGCACGAGTCCAGGTTCTGCAGGCAGGCTACAAACGAGGGACTCTCATGAAAGTCCAATAAATGTCCTTGATGAGTTTCCAGAGGCACTGGTTGTCCAAAGATGAGTTGGGAAATTCTCTCTGAATGCTGAAATAAATTCATTTTTAAAGAAATTCAACTGATTGGGTAAAATGTCACTCATTGGTGATGGCAATCTTCTTGGCTGATGTAGATATAATCAGCTATCTATGCAGTAAACACACTAGTAACTAAAGTCCATAAATTTCCTTATATTACAATTAGCCCAGTGCTTGCTTGACCAAACAACTGGGCACAATTGCCTGGCTGAGCTGACACATTAGTTTAACCATCACTTGGGGTTAAACCAAACATGCTTAATTGCCGGTTATGCCTGTTCTTAAAATGGACCTAGAATGCACAGTGACTACAACTCTTCAGAACTGGATTTAGCAAGTATTGCAAGAAGAAACATCAACTTATCTCACGAGGCAGCAAGCCTCCTATGAATAAACATAAGGAGGTGGGCATTTGAACAAAAAGGAAGTAGAAACTTCTATAAACATCTAAAACCAGTAAACAAGGGGCTACTCTGAAAAGTAGTTAGTAAGTTATGGTTTCAAGGGGGTGGATAATTGGTGGTTTCAGTTACACATCTGCTCAGTGGTAAAGCTGACTCCTGAACTCACCAGACTGAAAAACCCTATAGTTTAGAGATCAAAGGGAACAGCTGTTTTGTGACTTCATGACTATATTCTTGGTTTTGTTTGGTTTATTTCCAAACTTGGTCAAATAGGCAAAATTTTAATCATTTCTTCCTTTAGAAAAAGGTTGGGGTAGGGTGTGAGTAACCAATGAGAATATAACAAATGCCAAAAGAAAGTACTTACTAGAAATGTTATGTACAGATTGAGAAAAGTAGGTAAAAAAACATTTAATAATTAGCTTCCCTGGCACCATGATTATTTTCTAATAGTATTTTTAGAGATAAACTCAGAAAAGAGAAAAACATGAGTCAGGTAAGCCTCTTTTATGAATTATGTCAGGGAGATAAATGAAGCAGAGGTCACAAAGTGAATACTTTCTCTAACCAAAGAGCGAGATGTATACATTGTCTTATTTTCCCATACTAGAGACAAACAAGAAATGACACATGAAACCATTTCAACTCATGGTATTTTCTTTTCTTTTTTCATATAACAAACTATATTTTTAAAGAGGTTTTAGATGACAGAAAATTACATCAAAAGTATAAGGGATTCCTATGTAACCTCCCCAAACCCCATCTTCCCCTATTAATATCTTTTTAAAATAGGGTGGTATATTTGTTAAAATTGATGAATAAATATTGAAGCGTTACTACTAACCAAGGTCAAAATTTAAAATTGTGGTTTACATTTAGTTCCAATGCACTAAAATTGCCCTACATTTTACCTATTATTCCCTCACCCTCCCCTCAGAACCTCTTGTAACAAGTATCTTTATATCAATGTTACATGTTCTTCTATTACTACAATATTAATAAGTTTACATTGTCCTTGGTTGCATTACCCCCTTATGTTTGTTCATTCTTTGACCTTGAGGAGTTTGTGATTGTGATGCTCTACTACTGATTGAGAGGGTGTTTAGATCTTATGGGGCAGATGGAATGAGCTGTTTTACTTGCAATTTTAGATACTCTCTGTTTTGGGGCATGGGAGTTGTTGATCATCATTTTTTTGTTAATTGTCCAGGGTGAGTCTGATGAAATGGAGAGTAGATGTTGGCTGCAACTCTGCTGAGACTCAGGTCTCAACTGGCATATGAATAGACTAAAGATGTAAGCCTTGGAGACCTATATTTAATGGATATAGTGCTAATTATAGGCTCAAATAAAAGGGGAAGAAGAATCATGTGAAAGGAACTTATAAATGAATCTAACTCTGTTACATTGGGGATATAGGTTGCCATATATTCCAACGTAAGGCCCACAAACAAGGTGCTGATTTCATGGGGTTGTCTACCTTTCCTATAGTGTCTAGATGTCTCTAGAGCCTTCAGGATTACCCCATCAGTGAGATCATGCAATATTAGTGACAGGCTTACTTCACTCAAGCTTATATCTTCAAGATTTATCCATGTTTTCACATGTGTCAATACTTCATTCCTTCTTACAGCTGAGTAATATTCCATTGTGTGCATATACCAGATTTTGATTATCCATTCATCCATTGATGGATACTTGGGTTGCTCCCAACTTTTCACAATTATACAATGCCACTATAAACATTGGTGTGCATATATGTGTTCATGTCCCTCCTTTCACTTCTTCTGGTTATATACTCAGCAGTGGGATTGCTGGAGCATATGGCAATTCTATAGTTAGCTTCCTGAGGAACTGTCAAGCTATCCTTTACAGTGGCAGCACCATTTTGTATTTGCACCAGGAGTGGATGAGTGTTCCCATTTCCCCCTCATCCTCTCCAGCACTTGTAGTTTTCTTTCTTTTTTTTTAAAATAGAAACCAATCTAATAGGTGTAAGATGATATTTCATTGTAGCTTTGATTTGCATTTCCCTAAGAGTTAGTAATGGTGAGCACCTTCCCATGTGCTTTTTAGTCATATGTATTTCTTCTTTGAAATAATTAATATTCATATCTCTTGCACATTTTTAAAATGAGTTTTTTGTCCTTTCATTTTTGAGCTTTAGGATTTCCTTATATAAGATGGATATTAGACTGTTATTGGATAAGTGGTTCCCAAATATATTCTCCCATTGTGTAGATAGCTTTTTCACTTTCTTGACAAAGTCCTTTGAAGCACAAAAGTTTCTTTTTTTATATAATTTTAAAAGGATATTTTCGCCATGCTCACATGCCTGCACCATCATCTCCCCCGTTCCTGGCAAACCGCCCTGTTCCACTTTGATTGATTTTCTTACGTTGAAAAATCTTTGCATATCTGGGATAAAACACACTTGATGATGTATAATTCATTTGATGAATTGTTGATTACAATTAGCGGGTTTTCTTTTGAGGAATTTTGCATATAAATTATTAGAGAGATTCATCTGCAGTTTTCTTTTCCTCTGGCATCCTTATGTGACATTAGTATAAGGGTGATGTTGGCATCATAGATTGAGTTAGGTAATAGTCTCTCTAATTCTATTTTTGGAATAGTTTAAGCAGGATTCATGTTAGTTCTTTCCTGAACAATTGGCAGAATTTACCTGTGAAACCATGCTTTTCTGGGCTTTTCTTGGTTGGGAGGTTTTTGATGTCTAATACAATCTCACTATTTGTATTTGATCTGTTGAGTTCTTCTATTTCTTTTTACACCAATATCAGTTGTCTGTGTGTCTCTAGAAATTTGCCCATTTCATCAATGTTATCCATCTTGTTGACACACAATTTTTCAAAGTGTCCTCTTATGTTACCTTTTATTTCTGTGGATCAAGTCAGAAGTTACATTTCCACTCTCAATTTTTATTTTATTCCTATGCATCGTTGTTCTTTTTTGTTTATTATTCTAGCTAATAATTTATTCTATTAATCTTCTCCAAAAACTAGATTTGGGCCTTTTTTTCTAGTTTTGTTGTTGTTGCTGCTGTTGTTATTGTTCTCAATTTCATTTAGCTCTGTTCTAATGTTTATTACTTCCTTTTTTCTGCTTGATTTGGGATTAGTTTGTTGTTTTTATAATAATTTCTCCAGGTGTGTCATTAGGTCTTTGATTTTAGTGCTTTCTTTTGAAATATAGGGATTTAGGTGTATAAATGTCCCTTTCAGCACTCTTTTAGCTGCATCCCATAAGTTTTGATGTGTTGTGTTCTCATTTACATTCAATCCCAGGTAGTTACCAACATCTTTTGCAAATTCTTCCTTTAGCCACTGACTATTTAAGAGTATGTTGTTTAACTTCCATGTATTTCTGCCTTTTTGGTTTCTCTGACCATGTTAATTTCCAGCTTCATTCTGTTGTGCTCAGAGAAATTAATTTGCATAATTTCAATCTTTCTGAATCTGTTAAGAGTTATTCCTTGCCTATCCTAGAGAATGATCCATGTGTGCTTGAGTGTATATCCTGCTGTATTTGGGTATAATTTTCTTTATATGTCTATTAGGTCTAGTTCTTCCAATGTATTATTAAAGGTCTCTGTTTCTTTATTAACTTGTTGTCCATATGTTCTACCTAATGGTGATAATGGTGGATTAAAACCACCACTCTGATTATAGAGGCATCTATTTCTCATGCTAGTTTTGTCATTGTTTGCCTCATGTATTTTAGGGCAACCTGGTTAGATGCATACATATTTATGATTGTTCTTTCTTCTTGATTGAATACACCTTTTATTAATATATAGTGTCTTTGTCTGTTGCAACAGTTTTGCATTTAAAGTATTTTGTCTGATATTACTATAGATACTACATCTTTTTTTGGTTATTGCTTGGGTGTAAATTCATTTTCCAACTTTTCACTTTCAACCTTTTTGTGTACTTGGGTCTTAGGTGAGTTTCTTGTAGACAACATAGATGGATCATATGTCCTTATCCATTGTGCCAATCTGTGTCTTTTGATTGGAGAGTTTAATACCTTAGCATTTCATGTTATTACTGTCAAGGCAGTATTTAATATAGCTATTTTTTTCTTTAGGTTTATATGTCATATTTTGTTATTATTTCTCATTTTATACTTTTAGTTACTCTTAATATTCTTCCTGTAGCTGTTTGGCAGTTTGATGTAATTATGAATTCCAAAAATAGATATTGAATCATGCTTGAAAACTGATCTGTTAATCTGGGCATGATTAAGTTATGATTAGGACGTTGACTGGGCCATGTCAGGAGGGCATTGAGCCCCACTGCTTGGTGTGCGGGGAAATCAAATATAAAAGGCAAGGCAAAAGACAGTTTTGATATTGGAGTTCTGGTGAAGAAGGAGAAAAGACCCAGGGATAGAGACAAGCCATTCACCTGAGAGTTCACACCTGGCCTTGTGGAGAGAAGCAAAGCCTAGAGAGCCTCATAGTCTACAGCTGACCTTGTGGAGGAAACAGAGGACCTAAGCCTGGAGAAAAACACAGCCCCAGGAAGAGAGGAACCCTGGCAAACATCAGCAGCTGTCTTGCTCCAACAAATGGCAATGAACTTTGATGAGGGAAGAAACTTATGCTTTATGACCAGGTAACTGTGGACTTCTAGCCCAAATAAATACCGTTTATAAAGACCAACGAATTTCTGGTGTTTTGCATCAGCACCCCTTTGGTTGACTAATACACTTCCTTTCCACACTCTCCTCCAACCCTCCATCTCCTGTGTTACCCTTTCAACCTGCAGCACTCCCTTTAGTATTTGTTGAAGGGCAAGATTCATGTTAACAAACTCTCTCGATTTCTGTTTATCTGTGAATATTTTGAACTCTACCTCATTTTTGAATGCCAGGTTTGCTGGGTAGAGAATTTTTGGCTGGCAGTTGGTTCTTATCATCTTAACTATGTCATACTACTGCTTTCTTACCTTCATGGTTTCAGATGAGAAATCAGCACAAAATCTTATCATGCTTCCCTTGTATATGATGGATCTGTTTTTTCTTGCTGCTTTCAGAATGTTCTTTGTCTTGAGCATTTGACAATATGATAATATGTGTCTCCTGATTGGCTTGTTAGGATTATATTCTGTTTGTACACTACACTTCCTGGACATGTACATCCATGTCCCTCATAAGTGTTGGGAAAATTTAGCCCTTAATCCTCGAACATTACTTTTGCCCCCTTTCCATTCTCTTTTCCCTCTAGTGTACTTGTAATGTATATGTTTGTGTGTTTCATGTTATCATTCAATTTCCTGAGTCCCTGCTGATTTTTTTTCCTTTTTAAAATCTATCTGTTTTAATGAGATTTCAAAGCACCTTTCTCCAATATCACTAATTCTTTCTTTGCCTGTTCAAACCTGTTGCTAGGTGCTTCCAATGTATTTTTAATTTCCTGCATTGTTTCATTTCCATCATACCTGTTCTCTTTTCATGTATTTTTACAATTTCTTTGTATGTTCCCCCAGTGTCGTCTTTAATCTTTTATCTCTTCCTTCACTTCATAAAGTTGATTCATGATATTTGTTTCTATATCCTTGATTAGTTCCATATCTGCATCTCCTCCTGTATTTTAGTTAGTTAAATAGAATAGGTCATTTTTTCCTGTTTCTTAGCATGGCTTATGATTTTTTGGGGGTGTCTAGGCATATGTTTATCTTGATGGGCTTATTCAGATGGTTAGCCTTTCCTTCAAGCCTAGGGTTTTATTTCATTGTTTCATGTTAAGGTCCTCTTTGACACTTGGTTCCACTAATTCTATATCTTTGTAGTTGACTGTGTTCACCCTAAAAAAATATGAGGCCTTCAGAAAGGAAAAAAAGAAGAGAAAAAGAAAGTTTAAGAAAAGTTAGGGGCAGAAAAACCAAAGAGCTAGGAAAAAGAAAAATAAGTAATAAGAATGAAAAACCATAAAAAATAAAAATGAATAGCAATAAAAAGGTGAAAAAAGGAAACAGGAAAAAATAAAATAACATAAAATAAAATAAATAAATAAAATTAAGAACTGGAAAGTTGAGAAGAGAAAGATATTAAGACCAAACAAGAGATGGTGGAATGAAAGAAAAGAAAATGAAGTGGGAAATAAAAGAAAGAAAGAAAATAGGAAGAGGATGAAAAAATAAAGAGAAGTAAAGAAGACCTTCCTCTCTGGCCACCAGCAAATGTCTCAGGTTTCCTGTACTTAAAAATCAATCACTCTACAACCTGCCCTTTTCAGGTAAAATAACTGGGGATACAAACACACACACACGCACACACACACACAAACACACACGTATACTAAAAAAAATCCTTAGTTTATGTTCCAAGCAAAGCTGCTTGTTCTTCATATCTCTTTCCCCCAGGGAGTTGGCTAGGTGCCTGACAATCCACTGGATTACTCTTTGTCTCACTTCTCCTCTGGCTTTTTGGGCACCTGACAGATTGCTGACTGCCTTTCTTAGCTTCCCTTTCCTTCAGGTAGGATGGGTGCTTGACAGCTTTCAGGATATGCCTCCCAGATCCCCCTTCCCTCAAGCCAGTTGGGCACTTGTCAGTTCACTGGCTGACTCTTCAGGTTCTCCTCTAACTCATGTGGTTGGGTGCCTCTCACCTCACACCTTAACTATCTCATTTCCTCTCTTTCCCAGGGTGAGTCGATTTGTGCCAAACCACCTGATAAATTCCACCTGTCCCTCTCCTTGCAGCTGTTTAAGTGCTAGCTTGAGCCTCTCCTTTTCCCAGAAACAGGCTGAGATCTGGCCCACCATTTTTATCTCACCCCCAGCTACTCATCTCTCCCCCTGAGCCAGGTGAGGGCCAGCCAGCCCTCCTGTAGTTCTCCATTCCTTGAAAGCACCAGTGGCAGATCTGTTTGCATCACTGCTTTCCTATCTCTGAGCTAGCTAGATGTCAGTCCTTACAACTGATTGCCCCACAACGCCTGCCCTCTTTGAGAGCCTGTTGGGCACCAATAGGCACACCTGGTCATCCAGTGTCCTTCCTCACTGTCAGAGCTGGCTGAGTGCTGGTCTGCAAGCCAAATCACTTCTCTGGCTTCCCTTGCCCTCTGACCTGGCTGCTTGTATACCCTATCTTCCATGGCTTCCCTCTCTTTTAGCTCACTGGTATTTCCCACTCTAGCTGACCTCTCAAATTGCCCCTGAAGTCCCACAGCTTCCTTTCTGCCACGTAAACCTGCCTAACTATCCACAGTTTCTGTAGGAGGAGTGCAGCCTGCCATTCCCTACTCTGACATCTTCGATCTCTTCTCATGGTATTTTCTGTGGGTAGGTAACTACAGATCCTTTCTGGTATGGGGTATTCACTAACATTTCTGGTGGCCCTTATTGGCAATCTCCTCAAAATTATGCTTTCCACATTTCTCCAGGCACTCCAAACTGCTACATACTTCTTCCGTGAACATTTGTCTCTCTTAGACTTCTGCTATATATTGATTACCCTTCGCAAAACCATTGCAAAAAACTTCATCAAAGACAGTGCCATCTCTCTCCCTGGAGATGTATCTTTTAGATCTTCCTTATAGTTTTATTCTACTACATGGAAATGAGTGATATACTGTGATTGCTATATGACCATCTGCTACCCTCTGCTTTATGAATTTATCATGAAGAGAAGTACCTGCAAAAAGATGGCCTCTAAAGTTTGGTTCAGAGGTGGAGTGTCTGGAATACTGCACAGAGATATAGCCTTCTCCTTGCCCCTCAGGGCATCCAATCCAGTACATTATTTCTTCAGTGAGAATCTCTCAATTATTCACACTCTCTTGGTCAGATGAATACTTGGATGAGTCATAACATTTGCGGTCACCTCCTCATTGAACATTGTCTATTTTGCCTCAGTTGCTCTCATATATTTGCATCTTCTCTATTACTGAAGATCACTTCAATTGGTCAGTTCAAAGCCTTGTCCACCTTTATTCCTCAGCTGGTATTTCATTACTATTTTTCTTAATGCTGCTAAAGTGGAATGTTTGAAGCCATCCACAGATGTTCCCACTGCTTTGACATGTTGGTGCCTGTATTTTATGCATCAGTTCCCTCAAACCTGAAACTTATTTTCTACTACCTAAAGAACAGGAAATGAAGGCTGCTCTGCAGAAATATTTAAAGACCATATATTTTCTTCTGCCATCTGCTGAATATGCTCACTGAAGCCAATTGGAAAATCTTGGTACAATGACTAATTTTATTCTATGAATAAGGTTCATTATTCTATGAAAC
>JAQZBX010102055.1:0-11197 GCA_029593785.1 Cabassous unicinctus
GATAGGAATAGAAGGCTTTGAGTTAAGGGAAACTTAGATTATCTGTAATGATTCATTTCTTTCAAAAATAAAGTATATAGGACAGCCAGCAAGATGGTGGCAGAGTGAGGAGCACCTAGAATCAACTTCTGCTACAGGGCAGTTAGTAATCACCCAGAGCTATCTAAAGCACTTGTTTGGGGGCTCCAGGATACCAGAATTGCATCCTGCAACTTCCTTGAAAGAGTGGAAGAAGGGCACTCCCCATCTGCAGAGAAGATTAATAAGTAGAGCACTCCATGCCACAGAGGCCAATGCATGTCCTCTACTGGAGGCACAAGCTGCCTCAGGAGCTAATCCATGGCTGGAATTGGAAGCTCCATCTCTATCAAAGAGGAAGCTGGCAGGTCCTGCACCAGCCTATCTAGGTAAATGCTAGTACAATGCTGGCAAAGACTGAATAATCAGAAGTCTACCAGGTCAACTGTGGTCCTCTTTGACCTGCACAGCATAGATTGCTGCCCACACCTACAGCACCATCTCCACCCCAGGCAGGGGAAAAAGGGTCATGAAGCTTCATCAGTCTCTCTGAGCAACTACAGTCTAGGCCTGCATGACTTAGATTATTCCACACAGCTGTGACTCTGTCCCAACCCCTAGCAAAGGAGAAAGTTGGGAGAAACTTCATTGGTACTTGGGGCAATGAGGGCAGGTTCAGCCTCCACAGCTTATACAGCCAACTGCATTCTTGTTTCCTACTACACAATCAGCAAGGGAGAAAGGGCAAAAAGCCCTTAACTAAAGAGAAAAACTGCACCCAGAATAAACACTCTAGTAAGCCAGATGCTAAGACACAAACAAAAAATTACAATCCACACCAAGTAAAAGGAAGATTTGGCCAAGTTAAAGGAATAAGATAAGCCTCCAGAGGACATAAAGGAGTTGAGGCAACTAATCATAGATGTTCAAGCAAAATCTTCTTAATATATTCAGTGAGATTAAATTGAGGCTAAAGAAATAAAGGATATGAAAAAGAACTTGGATGAGCACAAGGAAGAATTTGAAAGCATGCATAGAAAAAAAACCCAGATATTATGGGAATGAAAGATGCAATAAATGAAATTAAAAATACAGTGGAATCACATATTAGCAGACTTGAGGAGGCAGAAGAAAGGATTGGTGAGGTTAAAGAAATGGCCTCTGAAAGCAAACATACAAAAGAAGAGATGAAGAAAAGTTTGGAAAAACTTGTACAAGGTCTCAGGGAATTAAACAACAGCAAGAGACTTGCAAACATGAGTGTCACAGGTGTCCCAGAATAAAAAGAGGAGAGAAAGGGGGCAGAAGGAATATATTAAGCAATAACGGTAGAAAATTTCCCAACCCTCTTGAAGGACATAGACATCCAGGTCCAAGAAGCACGACCTATTCCTATCTGAAAAATTTTGAAAGACCAACTCTGAGACACATCCTAATCAGAATGTCAAATGCCAAAGACAAAGGGAGAATTCTGAGAGCAGCAAGAGAAAAGCAATGCATAATATTTAAGAGATACCCAATAAGATTAAGATTAAGTGGAGGTAAGAAGATAGCGGTATGATATATTTAGGATACTGCAAGAGAAAAACTTCCAGCCAAGAATCATATCCAGCAAGATTATCTTTCAAAAATGAGGGCGAGTTCAGAATAGTAACAGATAAACAGAAACTGAGAAAGTTTGTAACCAACAGAACTGATTTGCAGGAAATACTAAAAGGTGTCCTACGGCATGAAAAGACAGGAGAGAGAGGCCTGGAAGAGAGACTACAAGTAAAGATTATATCAATAAAAGTAATTAAAAGTGTCAAAAGAGTGAGGAAAATAAAATATGACAGATAAATCCCAAATATTCAGGTATAAACTTAATCAACAATGTATAGCACTTTTATTCAGAAAATGATAACTCATTGTTAAAAGAAATTTAAAAAGACCTAAATAATTGGAAGAAAACTCCTTGCTCATGGATTAGAAGACTAAATATCATTAAAATATCAATTCTACTCAGATTGATATACAGATTCAATGCAATCACAGTAAAAATTCCACTACATTTTTTAAATAAATGGAAAACATGATTATCAAGACTGTTTGGAATGGTAAAGAGTCCTGAAGAGCCAGAAACATCTTAAAAAGGAAAAGCAAAGTTGGAGAACTTTCATTTCTGGACTTTGGGTCATATTGCCTATCAACAGTGGTGAAAACAGCATGGTACTGGCATAAAGACAGAAACATGGACCAATGGAACTAAAGTGAGGGTTCAGAAACACTCTCACATCTATGGTCAAGTGATTTTTGACTAGCCTGTGAAACCCACCCAGCTTGGGCACAGAAGTCCATTTAAGAAATGGTGCTGAGAAAACTGTATAGCCATAGCAAAAGAAGGAAAGAGAACCCTTATCTCACACCTTATACAAAAATTAATTCAAAATGAATCAAAAACCTAAATAAAAAACTAAGAACCATAAAGCTTCTGGAAGAAAATGTAAGAAAGTATCTTCAATACCTGGTGGTAAGTGGTGGATTCCTAAAGGAGATAAGAGGATGACTGAGATGGACTACTGATATTTAATGTATGTAGAAATTTTAATTAACTTTACTTTAAAAGTGTGGCAATGTACAGAGTTGATAGTAACACATTATAGTGAGTAACAACTGGTTTATAAATGGGGATGTGGCTAAAAATGGTAGGTATGTAAATGCCAACTGACAGAATGCTAGAGAATAATCTAGGGACTGAATAGCACAGTAAACCCAGAGTTGGAAGAGAATTGTCATTGATAGTACACATGCAAGAGTGTCCTTTGTGAGCTATAGCAGATGTACATCACTATTGCAGGGGGGTGGGAATGTGGAGAAGCATCAGAAAAATATAACTGGAGTGACCTGTGGACTGTGGTTAAGAGTAATAATGCAATAATCTTGCATCTATGCCAAAGATGTACTGTTTTTATAACGGGGTAGTATGGAAAATGTATGCCAAATGTACATTATTGACCTGGTAATAATCTGATGATATTATCTCATAATCTGTAACAAATGTTCTACCACTGTCTGGTGTGTTGATAGAGGGGTGTTGTTTGGGCATTCTGCACATGTGTCTGACTGTTTTTTAATTTATAACTTTTGTCTTAAAAATATATTCAAAAAATAATAATAGGGTGTGTTGGGGAAAAATACACCAAATGTAAGATAAAGACTGTAATTAGTAGTAAGATTTTGAAAATATTCTTTCATAATTTGTAACAAATGTCTCACAACAATGCAAGGTGTTGATGGAGGGTTGATGTATGGGACCCCTCTATGATGATATGATTATTTGCTTTGAAAGTTCATAACTTTTACTATACAATTATTATCTATGTATGTTCATGTATAAATGATATAAAAATAATAATAATAATAGGGTTGGTTGGGGGAAAATACTTTGGTTAGAAGTAATAGTTTGATGATGCTTTTTAATAATTAGATAAAAATATTTAACAGCAATGCAAGGTATTGTTTGTAGGGTGAGGTATGAGAGCCCTGTATGATGTTTTGTATGTTTGTTTCGGAAGTTCACAACTATTGTTATACACTTATTGTTTATGAATGCTCATGTATGAGTGATATACTTCATTGTTTTTTTTTAAAGTTTCTAATCCAAAACTTTTGAAAAGGTCGCTGATGGAGATATAATATGTATTTGTTTATTATGCCATTCTGTAAATGTGTTTGTGTCTCTGTGTATAGGTTTCTTACAATATTTTTAATAATTGAAATTTTGTGATCCAGTGATTATATTAGATACATTTAGAGTCTAAATCAACACTTTGTTTGTTTTTCCAAGGTAACTTTCTCAAAATCATATTCATCTCTTAGAAGGGTAAAATATTAGAAAATTAACTGCAAACTTGAAATGAGACATTGAGTTGGAATAGAAATCTTCAACAATGTGAAATGTAAAATCATTAGTTTTAAAAACAAACTTTACAATGTTTTAAGAATGCTAATGAAAGAAAGAAATTATCAGAGATTAGGAATTTATGAATGTATCATCAATTTGGCTTAACAGTAAATGTTAGGGATCATTATTTGGCCCAAGACCTACAAGGGAAATCACAGAAAGAGCAGTAACATGATCTTCGTGTGATTATATGACAGAGCACCAAGGATTTAAATCGATTGTATAGAGTAGCTTGAAGAAGGTAACAGTCTTGGTAATGTCTTCTTTGTTTTGCATATTTTTTTCTTTTATTGTAGTATTTTACATTGTATTATTTAATAGCCTGGAATGTGCAAAAATAACTGTATTAGCTATCAGAAATATCAAGAAGAAGTGCCAGGTCTTAAAGGAGTGAATAGTTTAGAGAATGACATGAAAGATTTCATCAATTTTTAAAATGTTCATAGCAGTTTTATTCACAATTATGAAATATGGAAACAGCACAAGTATCTCTCACTTGATGAATGGATTAAAAAAATGTGTTAAATCTCCTGTACTTTTTTGTTGTTGTTTTTCTTTCCAGGGCCTTTATTTTATTTTATTTTATTTTATTTTATTTTTATTTATTTATCTTATATTTTAAAAGATGCTTAGATTACATAAATGTTACACAAAAATAACAGAGATTCCCATGTTCCCCACCTCCCGCACCTCCCATAACCTCCCAGTTATACATCTTTCATTAGTGTGGCACATCACCTGCAATTGATATACATATCATGGGGCTTTGCCACTAAACATGGACCATAGTTCACATTGGAGACCACACTTTCTCCCACACAGTTCTGTATGTTATATGCTGATGTAAAATGGCCTATATCTGTTGTTGTAATGTCACTCAGGATAATTCTCAAGTCCTGAAAAAGCCCCTGTATTACAACTGCTTTTCCCTCTCCCTGTCCCGAAAGCATCCAGTGGCCACTGGCTCCATATTTATGTTGTAATTTCTTCCATTGCTTGAATCACAATATGTCTACAACAGAATACCAGTAAGTCCACTCTAGTCCATAGCTCTTTCCTCAATCTTGAGGAGTCTGGGATGGTGATGTCCACTCTACCTCCAAGTGAGAGGGGGCTTTTATCCCATGGATAAGATGAATGGGATTATTGCCTGGGATGATCATAGTCCATCATCATCTCCTCGCCAGGTGGCATGGATGAGTCCATTGAGCTGTAGGGTAGGATTTACAGCTCTACCCAGACTTCAGGCAGAGCTGGAACATGGGCGGACCAAAGACTCCAGTCTCTGGAAGGACACATACAAACTCCAGCACCTCATATAGGTTTGAATAGAAGGGACTGATGGACAACGTGCAGGGAGGACTTATTTCAGTCCAACTCTGTCACTCTCAGGAGCACAGATTCCAAAGTATAGCCTACTGATAAGGCATCAATATCTGAAGCTATCCCCCCTTATATAAGACCTGCGTGTCTCCAGAGTGCTCAGGAGCTCCTCTGTGTGGGGTGATATCCAATTTGGTTTTCTATGAGATCCTACTGAGGTGTGTGTAAGCGTTACCTCTGCGATGACTTCCCGACTCTCTTTGGAGTGTCTTAGCCATATGAACTCATTTGTTTTTACCTTTTGCCACTTTTGTTCAAGGTTTTTTCCAGTTGTATTGCCAGTTGGCACTTGGTATTAATCCCTCATTGCCAGGGAGGCTCATTCCCGGGAGTCATGTCCTATGCTGGGGAGAAGGTAATGCATTCATATACTGAGTTTGGCTTAGAGAGAGGCCATATTTGAGCAACAAGGGGGCTCTCAGGTGGTAATATTTTGGCATTCCATAACAGTAGGCTAAGTTTGAATTATAAAACAAAAGACTCATAAGGCTAGTCATCAATAACTAGAACCCATTAGTGGAACATCCTCCTTTGCCAGACACTGCCCCTGCACCCGGGGGACTGTTGCTGTTCCCTTGGAGAATATGGCAGAGCTCCCCAGGCTGGGAATTCAGTATTCTCTCATTTATTGAATGATTCCCCACCCACTGTGACCATGTCCCACCCCTTGATCATTTAAACAGTTTTATATATCTTTCATGTAAATTCAGGTGAACTTCCTCCCATGAAGGCCCCATCCCAGACACCCTCCCCCAATGATCCTTTCCTACCCCCATTATAACCCTTCTGTGATCTACACCTTCCTTGAAGATGAAGCCCGTATAATAGACAAATACAATTAATAGGAAAATGAAATAATTATAAGTTTAAATGTAAGAGCTAAAATACATGGAAACTTAAAAAAAAAACTAAAAATAAAACAAAATTAAATGATTGGAATATTCAAAAAATGGGAAAAAACAAAAAAAATAAAAAATTTTTTTTAACTTTTTTCCTTTTATCATTGCATTATGTGTCCAGTTTGTACCGTGGCTCCTTCCTCCTTTCGCTCCCCAGGGTCTCCCAAATTTTCATTTAATTTTTAAAGAACTTTTAGGTCAGAGCAAAGTCACATAAAGAATACTAGAGACTCTCATATACCCAGCCTCCTCCCCTTTCCTCACCCCATATTAAAACCTTTTTGTATGTGGATGGTAGCATTGTTATAACTGTTATACAGATAGTGAAACATAGTTGTAAAACATTGTCAAGGGTTTACAGTATAGTTTACAATTTAGACAGTACTGTTTAAAATTTTGATCATGTTTACCATGTCCTGTGTCCATCACTGTAAGGTAATGCAAAACATTTCCACTGACCACTAAATACCCCCTATTTGATCTTTTCTTTTCCTTCCTCCCCATCCCTCAGGGACACATGACACCCCCCTGTATTGACTCATTGGATGACAAGATTTATAGTTACATGCAACAAGAAGTCTTGAAACCCTGATTTTCCTACTCTATTAGGACCCACCCTTGCTCCTAAGAGAGACCCACCTCTCTGTTTCTGGGTGAATTGGTCCTCCCAAAGATTGGGGTCCATCTCCTTCCCACTCACCGTGGGTCTCCACTCCCCAACACAACACATTATGACAGGATAAACACTCACACACTCCCCAGAAGCCTACTCCAGATGCACCCCATCCTGAATGCCCCCCAACTTACACACTAAACCAGTTGGCACTACCTTGACATGTTGCCATAAGAAAATTCCCATTCTTGCACTTTCAACGTCATACCCACAAATCCCATGTTCACCTGGTCCTTCTCCCATCACTCTATCAAACCTAAAATAGCATTAAAGTCTGAGGAAAGCATGGGAGAAAACCACCTGTTTGGTTGGCGATTTAAGTAGTTTAATCATTCAGTCAATCATTTATTCTCAGTTAAGTAGTCAATATATATGTTTGGAAAGTCTACCATTTCTGGGTAATAGTTTAAAAGCTGATTATATAATGATGAACAATTCTGACATGCCCATTACTTTTATAAAGCAATAGACTGCAAAATGCAACAAAGAAAGTAAAACAAATGTTGGTGACATTTAATATATATAATAATTGAAAGTTTTTAATATAGTTACATATATACAAAAGAAAATTTCCCACTTTAAAAACTTTGAAGCACTCAGTTCATTGATTTTAATTACATTCAAAGTATTCCACCACCATCATCAACCATTATCCCAAATTTTTCATGAACTCAGAAAACCATCCCCATATAGCAATAGGGAGCTATTCCCCTCATGTGCCAATTCTGTAGTAACCTGTGATATCTATGTGTCTATGAATTTACCTCTTGTAGGTATTTCAAATAGGTAAGATTACCTAGTATTCATCTCTTTGTGACTGGTTTATTTCAGTCAACATGATGTGCCAAGGTTAAGCCATATAGTGACAGATATCAAAAGTTCATTCCTTTTTATAACTTAGTAATATTCTATTGAAAGTTTATACTACATTTAGCTTAACCATTCATTTTTTTTATGGATATTTGAGTTGCTTCCACCTTTTAGCTATTTTTAATAATACTACAGTAAGCACTGATGTACATATATCTGTTTCAATAACAATTTTCAATTCTTTGGATAACATCAGGAAGTGTGTTTCCTGGATCATGGGAGAATTCTGTACTCAAATTTCTAAAGAACTAGAAACCTGATTTCCACAGTGGCTCTATCATTTTATAATCACAGTAGCAATGTGTAAGAGTTCTAAATTCTCTGCAGCTTTGCCAATCCATTTTGTTTACTTCTTTTTAAATAACAGTCACCCTCTTAATTGTGAAGTGGTATCTCATTTTTGCTTTTAATTATATTTCCTTAATGACCAGTGATGTTGGACGTATATTCTTATACTTATTGGCATTTGCATATCTTTGTCCATGTTTACATTGGGTTGTTTTTCTTTTTTTTATTGAAGTGTAGCAGGTTTTTATATACTCTGGATATTAAACCTTTATCAGATATATGGTTAACAATTATTTTCTTTCATTATGTAGGTTTTTATTTCATATTCTTGATAATGTCTTCTGATGTACAAACGTTTTTAATTTTGATGAAGTCCATCTTATCTATTTTTCTTTGTTACTATTGCTTTTGATGTCATGCTAAGAAATCACTACCAAATGTAAGGTTATGAAGGGTTCTACCTATGATTACTTCTAAGGGTTTTATGGTTTTAGCACCTATGTTTATGTCATTGTTCCATTTTGAGGTAATTTTTGTGCATAATGTGAGGTAGAAATTAAATATAATTCTA
This sequence comes from Cabassous unicinctus, assembly GCA_029593785.1. Taxonomy (NCBI): domain Eukaryota; kingdom Metazoa; phylum Chordata; class Mammalia; order Cingulata; family Chlamyphoridae; genus Cabassous; species Cabassous unicinctus. The sequence goes on from JAQZBX010102055.1 coordinate 8,646, forward strand.
TTGCACTTGCACATCCAGTGTGCAAGTTGCTTTCCACACAATTTATTGGAAAGACCGTTCTTTCCCCCAGTTAATGTACTTGGTACCCTTATCAAAATTCAGTTGGCCATCGATGTGGGGTTTTTTTTTCAGTACTTTCAATTTGATTACATTGGTCTATCTTTATGCCATTGCCTGTTTAGATTACAATAGCTTTGTAACCGTTTTTGAAGTTAAGAACTGTGGCAGGTCTAAATATGTACTCCAATGAAAGAAATGTTTTCAATCTTTTTTTTTTTTTAACTTTTTAGGAGGTTCTGGTGATTGAACCAAGGACCCCGTTAATGTGAAGCAGGCACTCAACCAATGAGCTTCACTAACTCTGCTGGTTTTAATCATAAACTTGATGTATTAATTTACAATAAATGAGACCTTTAGAGGAGGTTATTTTTAGTTAAGTTGTGGCCCAACTAAATCATAGTAGGCCTCAATCCATAGTACTGGAGTCAGTAGAAGAAATCTAGAGGTACTTTGAGAAAGCCACAGGGTGAAGTCAGAAGATAGAGGTCAGAGGAAATCAAAAGAGCAGACACAATGAAAAAGCAATAGCCATATCACAGGAGACAAAGAGGTAGGTGCAGTAACCCCAAGTATTGTAGGAAAGCCACCGCCAGTATGCTACAGTCTTTGGTCGGGAAATAGCATCGCTTTGCGAATTCCTGAAATTGTGTCTTCTGCCCTAAGCCAATATATTCTTGTGTGGTAATTGTCATAGCAGCCTGATAGCAAGTGTGAGACCTCTAATTTCATTCTTTTTTCTCAACATTGAATTGGCTATTCAAGCACACTTGCAATTTCATATGAAATCCAGAATTGGTTTTTCCTTTTCTTTAAAACAGTTACTGTGATTTTGATGGTTATTGCATTGAATCTGTATAAACCTTTAGATGGTAATTGCATTTTAACAATATGATATCTTCCTATCATTGAAATTGGAATGTCTTGCCATTTATGCATGACAACTTTAATTTCTTTTAGCAGAGTATTGTAAGTTTTGGAGTACAAGTCTTTCAACAAATATGGAAATAATTCTGCCTCCTAGGGCTCTCCTGCAGAATAATTAGCTAAATATGTAAAAATATTTAGCATAAATCTGGGTACAAATTATCACTCGCCCCACTTATTTCTCTAAAAAGTATAAAAATTCAATCAAAATTTAATGAATTAGATTTGATTAAATTTTTAAAAAAGGTTTTAAACAATTTAGGTTAAAGTAGTATACACTGGAAAGAGAAGGAAGTGCTTCTATAGAAAAATAAACAGGAGAAACTTAGCAATTAGAACTCACAGTGATAGGATAAAACTAATTTATTTGGCAGAAGTAAAAATACATGATTTAAAGGTGAATGTTCAGGGTTAATAAATAACACTGTAGAATGAACAGTAAGTCTGTTTTGTTAGCTGGAGCAGAGTAGTGTGATAGGAATTGATAAGGAAAATGCCAGGATACTGGAAGTGTTATCCCACTGAAATATTTATGTACCCAAGGATCATAATAAGTAGGGTTTGGAGAAGAGGACTGTGGCAGCCTGAAAAAACATAGCTGAAGGTTACACTACCTCATGAATTATATAAGCAGCTCTTTTTTATCATTGAGAAACATTAACCATATAATATAGTATACATATGCAATATCTCTCTTTATTTCTCCAATATTTAAAACACATCTAACAGGGATTAAATAAATTTATAACTTCTTCAAATAATTCTAGAAACCTTGATGGGAATCTGATGACTTTGTATTTATGAAATTTGTGTAAAGGTGGCAAGAAAAACAATATCTGAAATTTTTCAGTGTTTATAAACAAAAATTAACTGATTTTTAAATGCAATACTTAATAAAGAGTAACTTTCAAATAGCCAACACAATTTTATCATCAATTAATCTCTTTCAGTTTTTTTTTCCCATTGAAATATTAAAGCAACAAAATAAATAGCAGCAGGTAAGCTCAATAGGGTGAGTGAATACATTCTCATGAGACACTTAAACCATCTATAGCTCCAGATTCCTCTTCTTTGTCTTGCTGATGACCTGTGATTTGACCATGGTTAGGAATCTGGCCATGATCACCCTCACCAAGGCTGACTGTCCACTTCATGTCACCATGAACTTTATCCTCTGATACTCGGTTATTATAAACCTTGGCAATTTTATCTTGAAAGACTGTAAAATGCTGGTCAACTTCTTGTTTAAGAAGAAAAACATCTCCAATTTAAGGTTTTACGGGCCAAGTGGGTACGTTCTCAGTTTTTATTTTGGCTACCATGGCCTATGACTACTATGTGGCTATTGCAAACCCCTGCTTCACATGGTGGTGGTGTCCTGGCAGATCTGCCCTCTGCTAGCATTCCTCATGTGCCTGTACAGTCTGACCACCACACTGTCTCTTCGTGTGTGTTGTCTATGTCATAATTTTCTTCCAATATAATCAACCATTTTATTGTGATTATATTATTTTGTTAGCATTATCTCTTTCTGATACTTACATTCCAGAAACAACAATGTTTTATTT